>JAIUJO010002370.1:0-2500 GCA_023846275.1 Vanilla planifolia
GATGATGATGATGATGAAGAAGAAGAAGATGAGAATGAAGATTAAGAAGAAGAAGAAGAAGAAGAAGTAGATTAAGAAGAATAAAAGGAAAGAGAAGAAGAAATTGATGAAGAGAGGAAGAAGAAGAAGGAGAAGTTGAAGAAGGTGAAGTAGAAGAAGGAGTAGAGGAGGAAGAAGAAGGAATTGAAGAGCAACAAGAAAAAGAAGAAGAAGAAGAAGAAGAAAAGGAAGAGGAAGAAGAAGAAGGAGAAGGAGAAGAATAAGAAGAAGAAGAAGAAGAAGAAATGGAAGAACAAAAAGATGAAGAAGAAGAAGGAGAAGAATAAGATGAGGAAGAAGAAGAAGAAGAAGAAGAAGAAGAATTAAAAGAAGAAGAAGAAGTAGAAGAAGAAGAAGAAGTAAGAGAAGAAGAAGAAGAGGAGGAGGAAGAAGTAGAAGAAGAAGAAGAAGAAGAAGAAGAGGAAGAGGTAAAAGGGAGAAGAAGAAGTAGTAGAAGAAGAAGAAGAGAAAGAACTAGTAAGAGTGAGCAGCAGAAGAAGAAGAAGAAGAAGAAGTAGAAGAAGAAGAAGAGGACGAAGAAGAAGAAGAAGAAGGAGAAGGAGTAGGAGGAGGAGTAGAAGAAAAATAAAAACAACAACAACAAGAAGAAGAAGAAGAAGGTGAAGAAGAAAATAGTTGAATAAGATGAAGAAGAAATAAATGAAGAAGAAGAAGAAGAAGATGCAAAAGAATAAGTAGAATAATAATAACAATAATAATAATAAGAAGGAGAAGTAGAAGAAGAATGAGAAGGAGAAGAAGAAGAAGAAGAAGAAGAAGAAGAAGAAGTACTAGTAGCAGTAAAAGAAGAAGAAGAAGAAAAAGAAGATGATGAGGAAGAAGAAAATGAAGAAGAAGAAGAAGGTGAGGAAGAAGAAGAAGAATAAGAATAAGATGAGGAGGAGGAAGAAGAAGGAGAATAAGAAGAAGAAGAAGAAGAAGGAGAAAAAGAAGAGGAGGAGGAAGAAGAAGAAGAAGAAGAAAAAGAAGAAAAAAGAAGAGGAAAAGAAAGTAAGAGAAGAAGAAGAAGTTGAAGAAGTGGAAGAACGAGTAGAAGAACAAGAATAAGATGAAGAAGAAGAAGAAAAAAAGAGCAAGAAGAAGAAGATGAAGAAAAATAATAAGAAGAAGAATAATAAAAAAATAACAAGGAGAAGTGAAAGATTCAGAAGAAGAGGAACAAGAAGAAGCAGAAAAAGGAGGAGGAGAAAAAGAAGAAGTAAAAGAAAAAGAAGTTGATTAGGAAGAAGAAGAAGAAGAAGAGGAAGAAGAAAAAGAAGAAGAAGAAAAAGAAGAAGAAGAAGTGAAGGAGGAGGAAGAAGAAGAAGAATAAGAAGAAGAAGAAGAAGAAGAAGAAGAGGAAGAAGAAGAAGAAGAAGAAGAAGATGAAGAAAAAGGAGGAGGAAGAAGAAGAAGTAGAAGAAGTTGAAGAAAAAACAAGATGAAAAAGAAAAGGAAGAAGAAGGAGAAGAACAACATGAAGAAGAAGAATAAGAGTAGAAGAAGAAGTAAGAGGGAGAAGAAGAAGAAGATGACGAAGAAGGGCATGAAAAGGAAAAAGAAGAAGAAGAAGAAGAAGAAGAAAAACAAGAAGCAAAAGAAGGAGAAGAAGAAGAAGGAGGAGAAGAAAAAGAAGGAGAAGAAGAAGAAGAAGACGAAAAAAAAGAACAAGAAGAGGAAGAAGATGAAGAAGAAGAAAAAGAAGATAAAGTAAAACCAGAAGTAGCAAAGGAGGAGAATTAGGAAGAAGAAGAAGAAGAAGAAGTAATAGGAATAAGAAGAGATAGTGGTGGAAGAAAGAGAAAAACAATTGGATGAAGAGAAGAAGAAGAAGAAAGTGAAGAAGAAAAAGAAGAAGAAGAAGAAGAAGAAGAAGAAAACGAAGAAGAAGAAGAAAAAGAAGAAGAAAAAGAATAAGAATAATGATAAGAAGAAGAAGAAGAAGGAGAAGTAAAAGAAGAGGAGAAGAAGTAGAAGGAGAAGATGTAGAAAATGAAGTAGAAGAAGAAGAAGAGAAGAAGAAGAAAAAGATGATAATAATGAAGAAGAGGAAGAAGAAGAAGAAGAGGAGGCGGAAGAGTAGGAAGAAGAAGAAGAATAAGGAGAAGAAGAAGAATAATAAGAGGAAGAAGAAAAAGAAGAAGAACAGGAACAAGAAGAAGAAGGAGAGGAAGAAGAATAAGAAGATGAAGAGGAAGAAGAAGAAGAAGAAGAAGAAGAAGAAGAAGAGAAGAAAGAGGAAGAAGAAGAAGAAGAGGAAGAATAAGGGCAAGAAGAAGAAGACAAAGAAGAAAAAGAATAAGAATTAGAACAAGAAGAAGAACAAGAAGAGGAAGAAGAAGAAGTATGAAAAGAAGAAGGTGAAGAAGTAGAGGAAGAAGAAGAAGATGAAGAAGAAGAAGAAGAAAAAGAAGAAGAAGAAGATGAAGAAGAAGAAGAAGAAGAAGAAACAAGAAGAAGT
>JAIUJO010002370.1:10000-15000 GCA_023846275.1 Vanilla planifolia
AGGAAGAATAAGAAGGAGAAGAAGAAGAAGAAGAAGGAGAAGAATAGGAAGATGAAGAAGAAGAAGGAGAAGAAGAAGAAGAAGAACAATAATAAGGATAATAAAAATAATAATAACAATATTAAGAGGAAGAAAAGTAGAAGATGGAGAAGTAAAAGATGAAGTAAGAGAAGAAGAAGAAGAAGATGAAGAAGAAGAAGAAGAAGTGGCAGATGAGGAAGAAGAAGAAGAAGACGAAGTAAGAGAAGTAGAAGGTGAAGAAGAAAAGAAGAAGAAAAAGAAAAAGAAGAAGAAGAAGAATAATAATAATAATAAGAAGAAGAAGAATAGGAGGAAGAAGAAGAACAAGTAGAAGGAGAAGAAGAAGAATAAGAAGAAGAAGAAGAAGAAGAAGAAGAGAAAGAAGAAGAGGAAGTAGAAGAAGAAGAAAAAGAAAAAGAATGAGAAGAAGTAGAAGAGGAAGAAGAAGAAGAAGAAGAAGTGGAAGAAGAGGAAGAAGGAGAAGATGATGAGGAAGAAGATGAAGAAGAAGCAGAAGAAGAAGAAGAAGAAGATGACGAAGAAGAAGAAGAAGAAGAAGAAGAAGAAGAAGAAAAGGAAGAAGTAGGAGAAGTAGAGGAAGAAGAAGAAGAAAAAGAAGAAGGAGAAGAAGAAGAGGATGAGGAAGAAGAAGAAGAATAATAAGAAGAAGAAGAAGCGTAAGAAGAAGAAGAAGAAGAAGGATAAAAATGAGAAGAAGAAGGAGAAGAAGAAGAAAAATAATAAGAAGAAGAAGAAGACAACGAGATGGAATAAGAGGAAGAAGAAGAAGAAGAAGAAGAGGAAGAAGAAGAAGAAGAAGAAGAAGAAAAAGAAGGAGAAGAAGAAGAAGAAGAAGAAGAAGAAGTAAGAAGAAGAAGAAGAAGAGGAAGAAGAATAAGAAGAAGAAGAAGAAGGAGAAGAACAGAAAGAAGAAAAAGAAGGATGAGAAGAAGAAGAAGAAGAATAAGAAGAAGAAGAGGATGAAGAAGAAGTAGAAGAAGAAGAAGAAGAAGTAGAAGAAGAAAAGAAGAAGAAGAATAAGAAGAAGTGGAAGAAGATGACGATTATGAAGAAGAAGAAGAAGAAGATACTGACGTTCATGAAGAAGAAGAAGAAGAAGAAGAAGAAAAAGATGAAAAAGAAGAAAAAGAAGAAGAAGATGAAGAATAGAAAAATGTTGAAGAAGAAGAAGAAGAATAAGAAGAAGTTGAAGATGAAGAATAGGAAGAAGAAGAAGAAATAGATGAAGAAGAAGAGGAAAAACAAGAAGAAGAAGAAGAAGAAGATGATGATGAAAATTGAAAAGAAGTCGAAGAAGCTAAAGAAGAAGAGGACGAAGAAAAATAATGATAATAATAATTAAAAGATGAAGAAGAAGAGGAAGAAGAAGAAGGAGAAGAAGAGGAATACCAAGAAGAAAAAGAAGAAGAAGAAGAAGATGATGACGAACAAGAAGTAGTAGTAGTAGTAGAAGCAGAAGAAGAAGAAGAAGAAGAGGAAGAAGATGATGATGTTTATGATGATTATTATGAAGAAGAATTATAAGAAGAAGAAGAAGAAGAAGATGATGAAGAAAAAGAAGAAGAAGATGATGATGAAGAAGAAGAAGTTGGAGGAGAAGAAAAAGCTGAAGATGAAGGAAAAGAAGAAAGAGAAGAAGAAGAATAAGAAGAAGAAGAAGTAGAGGAAGAAGAAGAAGAAAAAAAATAATAAGAGCAATAATAATAATAATAATAATAATGATAATAAGAGATATAAGAAGGAGAAGAACAAGAAGAAGAAGAAGAAGAAGAAGAAGAAGAACAAGAACAAGAACAAGAAGAGAAGAAGAATAAGAAGAAAGGAAAATGTTGAAGAGGAAGAAGAAGAAGAATAAGAGGAAGAAAAAAGAAGAAGAAGAAGACGAAGAGGGAGAAGAAGAACAAGACGTAGATGTAGGGGAGGAAGAAGGAGAAGAAGAAGATGAAGAACAAGAAGAGAAAGAAGAAATATGCGAAGAAGAAGAAGGTGAAGAACAAGAAGAAGAAGAAGAAGAAGTAGAATAAAAAGAAGAAGGAGAAGAAGAAGAAGAATAAGAAGTAGAAGAAGAAGAAGACGAAGAATAAGAAGATGAAGAGGAAGAAGAAGAAGGAGAAGATGAAAAATAAGAAGAAGAAGACGTAAGAGAAGAAGAAGAAGAAGTAGTAGAAGAAGAAGAAGACGAAGAAGAAGAAGATGAAGAGGAAGAAGAAGTAGGAGAAGATGAAAAATAAGAAGAAGAAGACGTAAGAGAAGAAGAAGAAGGAGAAGAAGAAAAGAAGAAGAAGAAGAAGAAAAAGAAGAACAAGAATTGGAAGAAGAAGAGTAAGAGGAAGAAGAAGAGGAGGAAGAAGAAGATGTGGTAAGTGGAAGAAGAAGAACTAATAGAAGAAGTAAAAGAAGGAGAAGGAGGAGGAGAAGAAGAAGAAGAATAAGAAGAAGCAAGAGAAGAGGAAGAAGGTGAAGATGAAGAAGAAGAAGAAGAGGAAGATGATGAAGAAAAAGAATAAGAAGAAGTAGAGAAGTTGAAGAAGAAGAAGAAGTAAGAGGAAGTAGAAGAAGTAGTAACAGAATAAGAAGAAGAAAAAGGAAAAGTAGAAGGAGAAGAAGAAGAAAAAAAGAAGAAGAAATAAAAGAAGAAGAAGAAGGTGAGGTGGAAAAGATGAAGAAGAAGAAGAAAAAGAAGAACAAGAACAAGAATAATAACAATAATAATAATAATTAGACGAAGAAGAAGAAGAAGAAGAAGAAGAAGAAGAAGAAAAGGAAGAAAAAGTAGAAGAATAAGAAGAAGAAGGAGAGGAAGAGAAAGAAGAAGAAGAAGTAGAAGAAGAAGAAGAAATAAAAAAGAAGTACAAGAGGAAGAATAAAAAGAAGTGTAAGAAGAAGAGGGAGAAGAAAAAGAAGAAGTAATAGGAAGAAGAAGAAGACTAGGAAGAAGAAGAAGAAGATGGAGATGAAGAAGAACAAGAAGAGAGGAAGAAGAAGTGGGAGAAGAAGAAGAAGGCGATGAAGAAGAAGAATAAGAAGAAGAAGAAGAAGAAGAAGTAAAAGAATCATAATAATAATAAAAATAATTAGTAGAAGAAGAAGAAGAAGAAGAAGATCTCGATTATGAACAAGAAGAAGAAGAAGTGGAAGAAGATGGAAATTATGGAGAAGAAAAAGTAGAAGAAGAAGAAGAAGAAGAAGAAGAAGGAGAAGAAGAAGAAGATAATATTGAAGAAAAAAAACTACATAATAATAATAATAATAAGTGGAAGAAGAATAAGAAGAGGAAGAAGAAGAAGAAGAAGAAGTAAAAGAATCATAATAATAATAAAAATAATAATAATAATAATAATAATAATAATAAGTGGAAGAAAAAGAAGAAGAAGAAGATATCGATTATGAAGAAGAAGAAGAAGAAGAAGAAGAAGAAGTGGAAGAAGAAGATGACAATTATGGAGAAGAAAAAGTTGAGGAAGAAGAACAAGAAGAAGAAGAAGGAGAAGAAGAAGAAGAAGATAATATTGAAGAAAAATAACTACAAGAAGAAGAAGATGAAGGTGAAGAACAAGAAGAGGAAAAGAAGAAGAAGAAGAAGAAGAAGAAGTAAGAGGAAGAAGTAGTGGTAGAGGATGAAGAAGAAGAAGAAGGAGAAGAAGAAGAAGAAGAAGAAGAAGAAGAATATGAAGAAGATGAAGAAGAAAAGAAGAAGAAGAAGAAGAAGAAGAAGAAGAAAAGGAACTAGAACAACATGAAGAAGAAGACGATGACGAGGAGAAAGAAGTAGAAGAAGAAGAAGAACATGATGATGATGAGGAGGAAGAAGAAGAATAAGAAGAAGTAGAAGAAAAAAATAAGATGAAAGAAGAAGACGAAAACGTAGAAGAACAACAAGAAGAGGAAGAAGATGAAGGAGGAGGATTAGAAGAAGAAGAAAAAGAAGAAGAAGAAGAGGTAAGAAGAAGACGAAGATGTTCAGGAAGAAGAAGAAGAAGAAGTAGAGGAAGAAGAAGAACAACAAGAGGAAGAACAAGCAGGAGAAGAAGAAAAAGATGATGAAGAAGAAGAAGTTGATGAATAAGGAGAAGGGGAAAAAGAAGAAGAAAAAGAAGAAGAAAAAGAAGAAGAAGAGGAAGAAGAAGAAGAAGAAGAAGAAGAAGAAGAAGAAGAAGAAGATGATGATGATGTTGAAGAAGAAGAAAAAGCAGTAGAAGAAGATGTAAGAGAAGAAGAAGACGATGAAGAAGAAGAAAAACAAGAAGGAGAAGAAGAAGAAGAAGAGGATTAAGAAGAAGAGGAAGAAGAAGAAGATGTAGAAGAAGAAGAAGAAGAAGAAGCAGAAGAGGAAGAAGCAGAAGAAGAGGAAGAAGAGGAAGATAGGAGAAGGAAAGGAAGAAGAAGAAGAAGGAGAAGAAGAGGATGAGGAAGAAGAAGAAGAAGAAGAAGAAGAAGAAGAAGAGTAAGAAGAAGAAGAAGTAAAAGAAGTAGAGGAAGAAGGAGAAGACCGAGAAGAAGAAGAAAAAGAAGAAGAAGAAGACAAGGAGGAGGAGGAAGAAGAAGAAGAAGAAGAAGACGAAGAAGAAGAATAAGAGGAAGAAGAAGAAGTAAGAGAAAGAAAAGGAGGTAGTAGTAGAAGTTGAAAAAGATGAAAACGAAGAAGAAAAAGAAGTAAGAGTGGAAGAAGAAGGTAAAGAAGAAGATGAAGATGAAGAAGAAGAAGAAGAAAAAGAAGAACATGAAGAAGAAGTAGAAGAAGAAGACAAAGTAGAAGAAAATATATAAGAAGATTAATAATAATAATAATAATAATAAGAAGAAGAAGAATGAGAAGAACAAGAAGAAGAAGAAGAAGAAGAGGTAGAAGAAAAGGAGGAAGAAGGAGAAGAAGAAGAAGATGAAGCAGAAGAAGAAGAAGATGATCAGGAAGAAGAAGAAGAAGAGGAAGAAGAAGAAGACGAAGAGGAGTAGGAAGA
>JAIUJO010002370.1:30000-32500 GCA_023846275.1 Vanilla planifolia
AGAAAAAGAAAAATAAGAAGAAGAAGGAGAAGAAGTAGAAGAAGAAGAAGAAGAAGTCGAGGAAGAACAAGAAAATGAAGAAGAAGAAGAAGAAGTAGAGGTAGAAGAAGAAGAAGAAGAAGAAGAAGAAGAAGATGATGAAAAATAAGAAGAACATGAAGCGGAAGAAGGATAAGAAGAATGAGAAGAAGCGAAAGAAAAAGAAGAAGATGGAGAAGAAGGAGAAGAAGAAGAAGAAGAGGAAGAAGAGTAGGAAGAAGAAGAAGAAGATGAAGTAGAAGAAAAAAGTAGAAGAAGAAGTAGTAAGAGGAAGAAGAAAAAGAAGAGGAAGAAGAAGGAAAAGAAGAAGAATAAGAAGATGAGGAGAAGAAGAAGAAGAAGTAGGTGAACAAGAAGAAGAAGAAGAAGGAGGTGGAGGAGGAGGAGAAGAACAAGAAGAAGAAAAAGGAGGAGGAGGAGGAGAAGAAGAAGAAAAAGAACAAGAAGAAGAAGAAGAAGCCGAACAAGAAGAGAAAGAAGAAGAAGAAGATGGAAATGAAGAAGCAGAAGAAGAAGAAGATAATGAGGAGGAGGAAGAAGAAGAAGAAGAAGATGAAGAAGAAGAAGAGGAAGAAGAAGAAGTAGTAGTAGATGTAGTAAAAAAAGAATAATAACAATAATAATAATAATAATAATAATAAGAGAAGAAGAAGAAGTAAGCTGAAGAAGAAGAAGAAGAGGAAGAGGTAGAAGAAGAAGAATAAGAAGAACAAGAAAAAGAAGAACGAGAGAGAAGAAGTAATGGAAGAAGAAGATGAAGAAGAGAAGAAGAAGAAGAAGAAGAAAATGTGAGGGAAGAAGGAGAAGAAGAGTAAGAAGAATAAGAAGAAGAAAAAGATGATGATGGTGATGATGTTTAGGAAGAAGAGGAAGAAGAAGAAGAAGAAAAAAAGAAGAAGAAAAAGAAGAATAAAAAGAAGAAGAGGAGAGGAGAAAAAAAAAGATGTTGAAGAAGAAGAAGATGAGGAAGAAGAAGAAAAAGAACAACAAGAAGAACAAGAACGAGAACAAGAAGAAGAAGAACAAAATAAAGGAGAAGAAGAAGAAGAGGAGGAAGAAGAAGAAGAGGAAGAAGAAGAAGAAGAGGAAGAAGAAGAAGAAGAAGAAGAAGAACAAGAACAAGAAATTGCTGAAGAAGAAGAAGAAGAGGAACAAGAAAAGGAAGAATAGGAGGAAGAAGAAGAAGATGATGAAGAAGAAGAAGAGAATAAGAAGAAGGTGAAAGAAAAAGAAGAAGAAGAAGAATATGAGGAGAAAAAGAAGGTGAAGAAAAAGAAGAAGAAGAACAAGCAGATGATGAAGAAGGAGAAGAAGAAGAAGAAGAAGTAGAAGAAGAAGAAGATGACGAGCAAGAAGAAGAAAAAGAAGAAGAAGAAGCAAAAGAAGAAGAAGAAGATGAAGAAGACGAGGAAGAGGACAAAGTGGAAGGAGAACAAGAAGAAGAAGAAGAAGAAGAAAAAGAAGAAGAAGAAGAAGAGGAAGAAGAAGAAGGTGAAGTTAAAGAAGAAGATGTAGGAGTTTGAAGTAGTACAAGGAGAAGAAGAAGAAGAAGAAAGAAGAAGAACTTGTGGAAGAAGAAGAAGTAGAAGAAGATGAAAATATGCGAGAAGAAGATGATGACGATGATGGTTATGAGGAAGAAGAAGAAGGAGAAGTAGATGAAAGAAGAAGTGGGAAGAAGAAGAAGATGATGATGATGATGATGTGAGAACCAAGTAGGAGAAGAAGATGAAAAAGAAGAAAAAGAATTAGAAGAAGAAGAAGATGATGATGATGTTGAAGAAGGAGAAGAAGGAGAAGTAAGAGGAGTAAGAAAAAGAGGAAGGAAGAAGAAGTAGCAGTAGTAGTAGTAGTAGAAGAAGAAGATGTTAAGGAAGTAGAAGAAGAAGTAGAAGAAGAAGAGGAAGGAGAACAAGCAGAAGAAGACTAAGAAGAACAAGGGGAAAAGAGAAAGAGAAGTAGGAGAAGAAGAAGAAGAAGAAGAAGAAGAAGAAGAGGAAGAAGAAGAAGAAGAAGAAGAAGAGGAAGAAGAAGTAAGAGAAGATGAAGAAGAACAAGTAAGAATAAGAAGAAGAAGTAGTAGTAGTAATAGAGTAGAAGAAGAAGAAGAAGAAGGTGAGGAAGAAGAAGATGAAGAAGTAATGGAAGAAGAAGAAGGTGAAGAAGAAGAAGAGGAGCAGGTTCAAGAAGAAGATGAAGAATACAAAAAACGAAGAAGAAGAAGAAGAATAAGAAGATGAAGAAGACGATAAAGTAGGAGAAGATGAAGAAGAAGAAGAAAAAGAAAAAGAGGAAGAAGAAGAAGAAGAAGAAGAAGAACTAAGAGGAAGAAGTAGTAGTAGTAGAAGAAGAAGAAAAAGAAGAAGAAGAAGAACAAGAAGAAGAAAGAAGAATAAGAAGAAGGAGAAGAAGAAGAAGAAGAAGAAGGAGAAGAAGAAGACGAAGAAAAAGAATAAGAAGA
>JAIUJO010002370.1:37500-40000 GCA_023846275.1 Vanilla planifolia
AGGACGAAGAACAAGAAGAAGAGGAGGTGGTGGAGGAAGAAGAAGTAGAATAAGATGAAAAAGAAGAAGAAGAAGAAGAAGAGGAAGAAGAAGTAGAAAATTAATAAGAAGAATGAGAAAAAGAAGAAGATGAAGAAGAAGAAGGAGGAGGAGTAGTAATAGTAGTAGTAGTAGTAGAAGAAGAGGTTGAGGAAGTAAACAAAGAAGAAGAAGAGGAAGAAGAAGAAGCAGAAGAAGATTAAGAGGAACTAGGGAAAAAGAAAGAGAAGAAGTAGGAGAACAAGGAGAAGAGGACGATGTGAAAGAAGAAGAAGAAGAAGAACAAGAACGAGAAGAATAAGATAAAGAAGAAGAAGAAGAAGAAGAACAAGAAGAAGGAGATGAAGGAGGAGAAGAAGAAGAAGAATAAGAAGAAGAAGAAGAAGAAGAAGAGGAAGACAAAGAAGTAAGACGAACAAGAAGAGGAAGAAGAAGAAGAAGAAGAACGATAAAAAGAAGGAGAAGAAGAAGAAGAAGAAGAAGAACAAGAAGTAAGGGGAGGAAGAAGAAGATGAAGAAGAAGAAGAAGAAGAAGAAGAAGAAGAAGAAGAAGAAGAAGTTTGGGCAAGAAGAAGAAGAAGAAGAAGAAGGGGATGAAGAAGAAGTGGGAGAAAAAGAAGATGGCAAAGAAGAAGAAGAATAATAATAAGAAGAAGAAGGAGAAGGAGAAGAAGAAGAAGAAAAAGTAGTAAAAAAAGAAGAAGAAGAAGAAGAAGTAGAAGAAGATGAAGCATAAGAAGAAGAAGAAGATGACAATTATGAAGAAGATGATGAAGAAGAAGAAGAAGATGGTAATTATGAAGAAGAAAAAGAAGAAGAAGGAGGAGAAGAAGAAGAATAAGATTAAAAAGAAGAAGAAGAAGAAGAAAAAGAAGAAGAAGAAGAAAAGAAGAAGAAGAAGAAAAAGAAGTAGAAGAAGATGAAGATCAAGAAAATGATGAAGAAGAAGAGAAAAAAGTATAAGAAGATAATAATAATCAAGAAAGAGAAGTAGTGGAATGAGAAGAAGAAGAAGAACAAGAAAAAGAAGAAGTAGAAGAAATAGAAGACGATGAGGGAGGTGACGAAGATGAAGAAGAAGAAGAAGAGGGTGATGAAGAAGAATAGGAAGAAGATGGAGAAGAAGAAGAGGAAGAGGATTAAGATCAAGAAGAAGAAGTAGAGGAAGAAGAAGAAGAAGAAGAAGAAGAAGAACAAGAAGTAGAAGAACAGGTATAAGGAGGAGAAGAAGAAGCAAAAGACGAAGAAGAGTAAGAGAAGAAATAAAAGAAAGAGGAAGAAGAAGAGGAAGTGGAACAAGTGGAAGAGTAAGAGAAGAAGAAGTAAGAGAAAGAAGAAGAAGAAGAAGAAGATGATGATGAAGAAGAAGTAGAAGAAGAAGAAGAATGTGAAGATGAAAAAAAAACAAAAAGAAGAAGGAGAAGAAGAAGAAGAAGAAGAAGTAGAAGTAGTAGTAGAAGAAGAAGAATTTGAAAGGGAAGTAGTAGTAATAGTAGTACTAGTAGTAGAAGAAGAAGAAGAAGAAGAAGAAGAAGAACAAGAAGAAAAAGGGGAAGAAGAAGTAGAAGAAGAAGAAGAAGGAGAAAGAGAAGAAGAGGAAGAAGAAGTAGAAGATGAAATAAAGGAGGAGAAGAAGAAGAATATGAAGAAGAAGAAGAAGATCAAGAAGATGAGGTAGAAGAAGAAGAAGAAGAAGAGGATGAGGAAGAAGAAGAAGAAGAAGATGATGACGAAGTAGAAGTAGAAGAAGGAGAAGAAGAAGATGATGAAGAAAAAGAGGAGGAGGAGGAGGAGGAGGAAGAAGAAGAAGAAGAAGAAGAAGAAGGGAAACAAGTATTAGTAACAGAATAATAAGAAGAAGAAGAAGAAAAAGGAGGGGAAGAAGAAGAAGAAGAAGAAGAAGATAAAGGAGATGAAGAAGATGAAGAGGAAGTAAGGCGAAGAAAAAGAAGAGGAAGAACAAGAAGAAGAAGAAGAAGAAGAATATGAAGAAGTAGTAGTAGTAGAAGAAGGAGTAACAGAAAGAAAAAGTAGTAGACGAAGAAAGAATAAAAAGAAGAGGAAGAAGATATGAAGAAGGTGAAGAAGAAGAAGAAGAAGAAATAGAAGAAAAAGAAGAAGAAAAAGAAAAAGAAGAAGAAAAAAACGAAAAAAACATAAGAAGAAGAAGAAGAAGAAAAAGAAGAAGAAGAAGAAAAAGAAGAAGAAGAAGAAAAAGAAGAAAACGAAACAAAAAAAAAGAAGATGATGAGGAAGAAGAAGAAGATGATAAAGAAGAAGAAGAAGAGGAAGAATAACAAGAAGAGGAGTAGGAAGAGGAGGTAGAAAAAGAAGATTACGAAGAATAAGAAGAAGAAGAAGAAGAGGAAGAAGAAGCAGAAGAGGAATAAGAAGAAGAAGAG
The DNA here is from genome assembly GCA_023846275.1 of Vanilla planifolia. Lineage (NCBI taxonomy): Eukaryota > Viridiplantae > Streptophyta > Magnoliopsida > Asparagales > Orchidaceae > Vanilla > Vanilla planifolia. The sequence continues at coordinate 39,942 of JAIUJO010002370.1, forward strand.
GAAGAAGAAGAAGAAGAAGAAGAAGAAGAAGAGGAAAAAGAAGGAGAAGAAGAAGATGA
>JAIUJO010002370.1:45000-60000 GCA_023846275.1 Vanilla planifolia
AAGAAGAAGAAGAGGAGGAGGGAGAGGTGAAAGAAGAAGAAGAAGAAGAAGAAGAAGAAAAAGAAGTAAGAGGAAGAAGAAGTAGAAGAAGTAAAAGAAGAAAAATAAGAAGAAGAAGAAGAGGAAACACAAGAAGTAAGAGTAGAAGAAGAAAGTGAAGGGCAAGAAGATGAAGGAGAAGAAGAAGAAGAAGAAGGTGTAAGAGAAGAAGAAGAAGAAGAAGAAGAAGAAGAAGATGTAAGAGAAAGAAGAAGAAGTAGAAAAATAAGGAGAAAAAGAAGAAGAAGAAGAAGATGTAACAGAAGATGAAGTTGAAGAAGAAGAAGAAGAAGGGGTATAAGAAGAATAATGTGAAGAAAAAGTCGAAGGAGAAGTAGATAAAGTTAGAGAAGAAGAAGAAGTTGAAGAAAAAGAAGAGGAAGAAAAAGAAGAAAAAGAAAAAGATTTGGAAGAAGAAGAAGAAAAAGAAAAAGATTTGGAAGAAGAAGAAGAACAAGAAGGAGAAGGAAAAGAAGAAGGTGAGGAAGACAAAAAGAAGAAGAAGAACAAGAACAAGAACAAGAACAAGAACAAGAAGATGAAGACGATGAATAAGAACAAGAAAAAGAAGAAGAACATGAAGTAGATGAAGAAGAAGAAGTGGAAAAAGAAGAAGAACAAGAAGAATAATAAAAAAATGAAGAAGAAGAAGAAGAAGCAGAAGAAGAAGAGGAAGAAGAAAAAGAAGAAGAATAATAAGAAAAAGAAGAAGAAGAAGAAGACAAAGGAGAAGAAGAAGAAGGAGAAGAAGAAGAAGAAGAAGACGAAGATCATGAAGAAGAAGAAGAAGAAGAAGATGAAGAATAAGAAGAAAAAGAAGAAGAAATAGAAAAAGAAGAACAATATGAAGGAGATCTGGAAGAAGAAGAAGAAGAAGAAGTTGATTATGTGGAAGAAGAAGAAGAAGAAGAACAGGAACAAGAAAATGAAGGAGAACAAGAGGAAGTAGTAGAAGAAGAAGAAGGATAAGAAGTAAAAGAAGAAGAAGAAAAGAATAAAAAGAAGAAGAAGGACGTAGTGATGATGTTGATCAAGAAGAAGAAAAAGAAGATGAAGAAGAAGAATATGATTTTGAACAAGAAGAAGAAGAAAAGAAGAAGAAGAAGATAAAGAATAAGAAAAATAAGAAGAAGAAGAAGAAGATAAAGGTGATGAATTAGAACAAGAAATAAAACAAGAAGATGAAGTAGATGAAGAAGAAAAAGTGGAAAATGAAAAAGAACAAGAAGAATAAGAAAAAAAAAGAGGAAGAAGGAGAAGCTGAAGAAGAAGTAGAAGAAGAAAAGAAGAAAAAGAAGAAGAAGAAGAAAATGAAGAAGACGAAGAAGAAGAAGAAGAAGAAGAAGTAAAAGAACATGAAGAAGAAGAAGAAGAAAAAAATATGAAGAAGAACAAGAAGAAAAAGAAGTAAAAAAAGAAAAAGGAGAAGAATAGGAAGGAGAGGAGGTGGAAGAAGAAGAAGAAGAAGAACAAGAATAATAACAAGAAAAAGAAGAAGAAGAACAAGAGGAAGAATAAGAAGAAGAGGAAGAAGTAGTAGAAGAAGAAGGAGAAGAAGAAGGAGATGAAGAAGAAGAAGAAGAGGAAGTAAGTGGAAGAAGAAGAAGATAAGGAAGAAGAAGAAGAAGAAGAAAAAGAAGATTAAGAAGAAGAAGTGGGAGAAGAAGGAAAAGGTGAAGAAGAAGATAAAGAAGAAGAAGAAGTAGTAGAAGAAGAAGAAGAAGATGAAGAACATGAAAAAAAAAGAAAAAGAAGAAGAAGAAGAAGAAGAAGAAGGAGAAGGAGAAGAAGAAGAAGATGATGATTATGAAGAAGAAGATGATGATTATGAAGAAGAAGAAAAAGATGAAGAAGATGACGATTATCAAGCAGAAAAAGTAGAAGAAGAAGAAGAAGATGGTGAAGAAGATGTTGAAGAATGAGACCAAAGTTGAAGAAAACCCTTTATGAATTGCTTTGGAAGAAAAAATTGGACCTTAGTTTTTTTCATGTTTTTTGTTTTAAGTGCACTATTCTTAAGAATGAGAGAGCAAATTTAGGAAAGTTTGATGAGAAAGCAAGTGAGGGAAACTTTTTAGGGTATTCATTAATTAGAAAAGCTTATAGCATCTTTAATCTAGAATCTCATAAGATAACGGAAATAATATATGTTGTGTTTGATGAGACTATTTAACTAGTTAGTGAGAATCATTTAGAAGATGAAATAAAATTAGTAAGGAACTTAGATTTGAATAAGAATGAAAAAATTGAAAATCTAGAAGTAAAAAAAGAAAAAGAAAGCAATTTACCTAGAGGATAGAAATTTGCAACCTCACATCTAAAGGATTTGATCATAAGAGATGTGAACCAAGGAGTGAAGACTATAGCCTCAGTTAGAGATATAGATCATAATGCCTTTGTGTCATTTTTTGAAACCAGTTCTATAGAAGTAGCCCTTGAGGATGATTATTTGGCTCAAGTCATGAATGAAGAGTTAGACCAATTTGAAAGAAATCACGTTTGGGAATTAGTACCAAGACCTAGTGATCAACAAATCATTGGTACTAGATGGGTCTATAAAAATAAATTAAATGAAAATGGTGTAATAATTAGGAATAAGGCTAAACTTGTTGTTAAGAGACATAGTCAAATAGAATATATTGATTTTGAGGATTCATTTGCACTAGTAGCTAGGTTAAAAGCAATTAGATTACTTCTAGCATATTCACGTTATAAGAATTTTAGACTATTTCAAATGGATGTAAAAAGTGCTTTCTTAAATGGAATAATAGAAGAGGATATGTTTGCAGAACAACCCCAAGGTTTTGAAAATCATGCACAAGATAATTATATCTACAAGCTTAAGCAAGCTGCACATGCATGGTACTATAGGTTGAGTAATTATCTAGTAGAAAGTGGCTTTAGAAAGGGTAAATTGGATACTGCATTATTTCTAAAGTCATTAGTAGATGATTTATTAATTGTTCAGATTTATGTTGATGATATTATTTTTGGTAGTACAAAAGAAGAAATATGTAGAGAATTTGGAGATCTTATGACTAAAGAATTTGAAATGAGCATGATGGGTGAGCTAAACATTTTTTTAAGATTGCAAATAAGACAACTAAAAATGGTTTTTTTATTTCTCAAAGAAAATATTTGAAAGAAATGTTTAAAAAAAATTGTTATGAAAATATGAAACTTAGGAAAGTTCCTATAAACCAATATATTCACTTAGATCTAGATGAACAAGGGAAAACTATAGACCAAAAACTTTATATAGTACTTATAGGATCTTTATTATACCTTAAAACTAGTAGGATTGACATTCTATTTAATATTGGATTATGTGCTAGGTTCCAAGCAAACCCAAAGGAAATTTACTTGAACCCTGTTAAAGCAATCTTCAAATATTTGAAGGGAACTATGACTCTAGGATTATGGATGGTATCCTAGAAATAACCTTTCTTGTGAACTCATTGGCTATACGGATCAAGATTTTTGAGGACTTAGAGTGGATAGGAAGAGCACATCAGGGACATGTCAATTCTTAGGACATTGTCTTGTTTCATGGTCAAGCAAAAAACAAAATTGTATAGCCTTATCAACAACCGAAGTCGAATATGTTGCTATTTGAAGTTGTGTTGCTCAAGTATTATGGTTAAGACAACAACTTCAAGAATATGGTTTATAAATCACACATATAACTATTAGAATTGATAACACTAGTGTATTAGCATTAGCCAAGAATCAAGTTCATTATTTTTAGACTAAGCACATAGATGTTAGATATCACTTTATCAGAGACCTTGTTGCCAAAGGATTAGTAGAATTAGAGTGTGTTCCCACAAAGCTTGAATTGGCTGACATTTTTACCAAACCCTTGCCATCGAGCAATTTCAAACATTGAGAGAACAATTAGGAATTTTAAACATTGCTTACTGTTCACTCCCTTTTGATGGTGTCAATAGGGGAGAATATTTAGGAGTTAGAGGGAGCATCAAGATAAGGGGAGCATGTTAATTCTTAGTTTTTGCTTAAAAATTTATTTCTATTTTCTTTGTCAAATTTTTATATTTAAAACATTTATGCTTCCCATTATCAAAAGGGGGAGATTATTACACCCTTGTGTTTGATGAGTCAAACATAAATGTTTATATCTCATATAGGCTTGCTTTAAGTGAAATTATTAATGTTCAGGTAAGTCAAGCCATGAACTTTAAATGTCTAAAATAGTGGTCTTCAAGGTTCTTGGAGTAATGTCCAGCTTCAAGGAAATTGATGACATGCACTAAAATTTTTATACTTGAGTTTTTCTTTATTTTTCTTGAATTTGATCTGCTAAATTTTGAGATGATGTGGCACACTAGTTGTATTAATATTTGAAAATGTTATAAGTTTAATAATTTTTGAATTTTTATTTTTGGGCAAAGCATTATTGATGAAAAGTATAGACATCGATATTTGATTTTTTAAAATTATTTAGGAATTATTTTTTTTGAATTTCTTTTCATAGTCATTTAGGACACTTGTAATACTATCATAATATAAAATTATTTTGGTATAGTTATATTCAAAATTTTGGCACAAAAATTCTCACAAAACACTATAAAACCACTTTAGTCTCGAGAATTTTCCCTATAGCGTTGAGCGGGTCGACCAGACCCGACGGCTGGTCTGTCCAGGCTTTAAGGATTTAAAAAATAAAATAAAGTAAAAATTGTTTGATAGACCCAAAAGGGACTAGCGAATCCCAACGCCACAGGAAAAGCTGCTGAACGAAACAAGTGAGAAATCAGCGCACAACTTCTCAACGGAACAAGTGCGAAACATAGTGCGAACTCAGCTAGTAGAGAAAGCTAACCAGAACAAGTAGGAAATCAAGTCAACTAGGACCAATTGAATAAATCTTGGTTCAGGAAGGGTGAGCCAATACCAAACCTCTTGAAAGACATATGAACCGAAAGTATTATAGAGAGCAAATTCAAAGACATTTGGATGATGTGGGACTAAACTCCCATTCGATTGTCAAAGAAGGCGAAAGGGCAGGTGCGATCGGATGGCTTAATTTAATCAAGATAAATTGCTGCATGATAACAGTAAAATACCAAGCAGGAGATTCGAACCCGAGCCAGATCTATGAGGGGATGTAGAACCATTGCAGTAACTTTTTATTTTGGTTGATTTCTAGACACATTGTTTTAATACATGTAGGACAACCAACATGCGATCCAATGGCCCAGATAAAGGCCACCTAGATCCAACGACCAGGATTGATCTCGAATGGTAAATTCGAGATTGAATCAGAAACATCCATTTCAGGTTCCAAATCGAACGGTGACTACTTTGTGTCCGTTACCCAAATGGCTAGTTCATTTTAGAGAGGTTGGGAGTGGATTTAGAGCTCAAATTAAGCTCTATAAATAAGGAATTATGAAGAACACCTAAAGGTTACCATTGCTAAGATTTCAAAGCTTTGAAATCATAATATCGAGCAATTCCAAGTGCATACAGTGCTAACAAAGTCACAAAGTGAAAGCTACAAGAAGGAACCAAAAATTGGAGGTTTGAGCTTCAAGTATTTTCAATCTTTATTCCTCCCTCTTTTTGGTATTGTGTGTGGCTCATATTTCTCTTAAAATTGTCTAAAGTTTTGCCAATTTTTTGTATTTCTTTCTTTGGGGTAAGGTCATCCCGACAATTGTGCAAATACTTGGGGTTTGAGTTGAGCCCGAAAAAACTCAAGAAGGTTCGGGATTAGTCGTAGGTAAAATCCCAAGTAGGTTTGAGGTGAACCGTACAAAAAACTTCATTTGTAATTTGGTGATTTTAGTGGTTTTTTCCCAACACCGGTTGGGGGTGGATGTAGGATCGATTTTGAGTAGAACCACCTTAAAAAGTTTTTGTGTACTATTATTTCTTATTCAAACTTAAAAGGTTTTAAGTTTTAATTGAAACTGAAAAATTGAAAGAAAATTTTATTTACCACAATTCACCCTTCCCTCTTGTGGGTTATCTTAAGCACAAAGAACTTCAATTGGTATCAAAGCGAGGAATCCCAAATTACTTAAGTAACATCACGTAGGAGATCTGTTTGTGCTAAGAGAAGGCTTTCTCATATTTTTTGTGATTTTGAGATTTTTTGTTCTATGGCTTCCTCTTTGATTGATATGAGTGCAACTTTATATGAAGGAGTTTCTTCAAATCGACCTCCCTTATTTAAAGGAGAATTTTACTTATATTGGAAAACCCGTTTTAGAGTTTTTATTCAATCTATCGATTTGGAATTATGGGATGTTATGACTAAGCCTTGTGAACTTCCTAGAAATTCCACTATTATTGAAGTCAAGCTTTTTAGTGAGCTTAATGTTGAGCACAAAAAATTACTCAATTAAGTGCTAGGGCCTTGAACTATCTTCATTGTGGAATTTCTCATAGTCAATTTGCACAAATTATTAATTTGCATACGATATTTGAGGTGTGGAAAAAAATTCGAAGTAACATATGAGGGCACCTCACAAGTGAAGGAGACAAAAATCAACATCATCACCCATGACTATGAACATTTTAGAATGAATCCCGATGAAAGTATTAAAAATATGTTTTTAAGATTTAATGACGTTACAAATGACTTGTCAAATCTTGGGAGGGCATTCTCAAATGGTGACCTTGCAAGGAAAATTTTTAGAATCCTTCCAAAGGAATGACCCCCTTACAATGGCTATTAAAGTGTCTTAAGATATCAACAAAATTTCATTGGATGAACTCCATGGGGAACTTCTCATGGTTGAAATAGAGATGTCAAGGAGTCATATGGATGAGGCTTTTACAAGCAAGCTAAAGCATGAAAGGAAGAAGGAAGAACCCTTGGCCTCCAAAGCCACCAAATGTGATTTGGATTCCACTTCGACCTCTTCCACAGATTTGGAGGATGAGGTAAGTTTTCATGTTAATGGTTTAGTAAAAAATTTGGCAAAAGTTTTCTTAATAGCAAATGAAAGAAGAAGAGCAATAAGAAGAGGAAGAGGCCACCAACTTGCTTTGAGTGTGGTCAAACCATTCATATTAAACAGGAATGTCCAAAACTCAAGGACAATCATATGAAGGAGGAAAAGAAGAAGAAAAACAGCTTGAACAAAAAGAAAGCTTTCTAAGCTACATGGAGTGCTTCTGAAGATTTGGATGTTTCAAGCTCAAGTAGAGGAGAAGAAGGGATGATTTGTTTTATGGCAAATGAGGCATCTTCAATATCTTCAAGTGAAGAAGAAGAAGAAAATAAGGTAAGCTCTTTGACAAGAGATATTTTTGAAAGTAATTATATTGAAGTTATGAATGCATTGACTTCTTTAATGAGTACTCATAAAAAATTAAAAAAAGTTAACAAAGAAAAAGTTGAATTACTTGATTTTGTTATGAGAGAAGTTGAAAAAAAAAAGATAGAAAATCAACATATATGTGATGAAAAGGCATCCCTTATCATTGAGAATACTTTTTTAAAGCATGATATTTTGGTTTTGAAAGAAAAAATACCATTTTTTGAGCATGCTAGAGTAAGAAAAACTTCACATACTTCTTATGCTTCACATGCTTATTGTTCTTCACATGTCTTCAATTTTGACAAATCTAAATACATAAGCATGCTTAGGCAACCAAATATTGTTTGTTTTTATTATTGTAAACATGGACATATACTGAAAGATTGCTTTTTAGAAGAAATATGTATGCACAAAAATAAAATTTTAGATGGATTGTGAAGAATCAGAACATGCAAGATCCATTTAATGCTCAACCCAAGCTTACTTGAGTTCTTAAGAGTAAAACTTAGAAGACTAGAGAAAAATATATCCAAAATAATTGGAGACATTCTAGGATAGGTCTATGACATTTAGAAAACTTAAATTGATGAATCTATTTAGTAGTATACTTCTAATTTAGATTTTACACCTTATACAGTCAAAACCAAGAAGAAAATCAAAATCCACATCTTTAGTATTGGATAGTGGATATTCAAGACACATGACTAGAGACAAAAGTAAGTTCAAATCATTGAGATCAGGTTCAAATAGGAAGGTAACTCTAGGAGACAATACAAAGAAAAGAATCATTGGAATTGGAGACGTAGGTACGACAAACTTTACCCTTTCAAATGTATTTTTAGTAGACGGTTTAGAATTTAATTTAATTAGTACGAGTCAACTTTGTGAAAATGGCTTTGATGTTGTTTTTGATACAAAGTTTGCAAAATCATGAAAGATAACCTTGAATTAATTGTAGGAAAAAGAAAATTTGATACCTATGAAATTAGTTTTGAACTATTAGAAGCTAGTGGTTTGGAATGCCTAGTGACCAAATCTAATGAGAATTTGCTATGGCATAGAAGATTAAGCCATGTAGGATACTCGACCTGGAAGAAGATTACAAAGTTAGATGCAGTTAGAGGCCTTCCCAAACCAAGTAAATCAAGTTGGGAGTTGGGTGAATCTTGTCAAAAAGGGAAACAAGTCAAATCCTCTTTCAAATCTCAAAATGAATTAACAACTAGTAGACCTTTAGAAAAAATTTATTTAGATCTTTTTAGTCCAATACAACCTTTAAGTTTAGGAGGAAAACAATATGGATTTGTTATAGTTGATGATTTTTTTAGGTATATTTGGGTGATTTTTCGTAGACATAAACATGAAACATTTAAGAATTTTAAAGACTTGATTAGAGAGTGAGAAAGACAACATAGTCTAAAATTAATTTATATACAAAGTGATAATGGGAGTGAGTTTAAGAATGAATATTTTAGTGAGTTTTGTAAAGAAAAAGGAATCAAACACCAATTCACATGCCCATACACACCACATCAAAATGGTACTATAGAAAGGAAGAAAAGAACATTAGTTGAGATGGGTAGAACCATGTTAGCCGAATATAGCTTACCAAAAACTTTTTGGACTGAAGCTATTAGCACAACATGTTACAGTATAAATAAGGTTAACTTGAGACCAAAGTTGAAGAAAACCCCTTATGAATTGCTTCGGAAGAAAAAAACTAGGCCTTAGTTATTTTCATGTTTTTGGTTGTAAGTGCACTATTCTTAAGAATGAGAGATCAAATTTAGAAAAGTTTGATGAGAAAACAAGTGTAGGAATCTTTTTAGGGTATTCATCAATTAGAAAAGCATATAGAGTCTTTAATCTATAATCTCATAAGATAGAGGAAACAATATATGTTGAGTTTGATGAGACTATTCAACTAGTTAGTGAGAAGCATTTAGAGATGAAATAAAATTAGTAAGGAATTGAGATTTGAATAAGAATGAAAAAAAGCAGAATCTGTAAGTTGAAAAAGAAAAGGAAAGCAATTTACCTAGAGGATGGAAATTTGCAACCTCACATCCAAAGGATTTGATCATAAGAGATGTGAACCAATGATTAAAGACTAGAGCCTCAATTAGAGATATAAATCATAGTGCCTTTTTGTCATTTTTTGGACCCAGTTCTATAGAAGAAGCCCTTCAGGATGATTATTGGGCTCAAGTCATGAATGAAGAGTTAGACCAATTTGAAAGAAATCACGTTTGATAGTTAGTACCAAGACCTAGTGATCAACAAGTCATTAGTACTAGATGGGTCTATAAAAATAAATTAGATGAAAATGGTGTAATAATTAGGAATAAGGCTAAACTTGTTGCTAAGAGATATAGTCAAATAGAAGGTATTGATTTTGAGGATTCATTTGCACTAGTAGCTAGGTTAGAAGCAATTAGATTACTTCTAGCATATTCATGTTATAAGAATTTTAGATTGTTTCAAATGGATATAAAAAGTGCTTTCTGAAATGAAATAATAGAAGAGGATATGTTTGCAGAATAACCCCAAGGTTTTGAAGATCATGCATAAGATAATTATGTCTACAAGCTTAAGAAAGCTCTTTATGGTCTTAAGTAAGCTCCATGTGCATGGTACCATAGGTTGAGTAATTATCTAGTAGAAAGTGGCTTTAGAAAGGGTAAAATGGATACTACATTATTTCTAAAGTCATTAGCAGATGATTTATTAATTGTTGAGATTTATGTTGATATTATTTTTGGTAGTACAAAAGAAGAAAAGTGTATAGAATTTGGAGATCTTATAACTAAGGAATTTTAAATGAGCAAGATCAATGAGCTAAACTTTTTCTTAGGATTGCAAATAAGACAACTAAAAGATGGTATTTTTATTTCTCAAACAATATATTTGAAAGAAATGGTTAAAAAATATGGCTATGAAAATATGAAACTTAGGAAAGTTCCCATAAACCAACCTATTCACTTAGACCTAGATGAACAAGGGAAAACCATAGACCAAAAACTTTATAGAGAACTTATAGGATCTTTATAATGCCTTACAGCTAGTAGGCCTAACATTCTATTTAGTGTTGCATTATGTGCTAGGTTCCAAGCAAACCCAAAGGAAAGTCACTTGAAACCTGTTAATGCAATCTTCAAATATTTGAATGGAACTATGACTCTAAGATTATGGTATCCTCAAAATGACTTTTCTTGTGAACTCATTAGCTATACAGATTAAGATTTTAGAGGATCTAGAGTGGATAGGAAGAGCACTCAGAGACATGTCAATTCTTAGGACATTGTCTTGTTTCATGGTCAAGCAAAAAACAAAATTATATAGCCTTATCAACAATCGAAGCTGAATATGTTGCTGTTGGAAGTTGTGTTGCTCAAGTACTATGATTAAGACAACAACTTCAAGGCTATTGTTTAGAAATCACACATATACCTATTAGAATTGATAACACTAGTTCATTAGTACTAGCCAAGAATCAAGTTCATCATTCTAAGACTAAGCACATAGATGTTAGATATCACTTTATCAAAGACCAAGTAGCCAAAGGATTAGTAGAATTAGAGTATGTTCCCACTAAGCTTGAATTGGCTGACATTTTTACCAAACCCTTGCCATCGAGTAATTTCAAACATTGAGGGAAATATTAGGAATTTTAGACATTTCTTAGGGTTCACTCCCTTTTGATGGTGTCAAAGGGGGAGAATAGTTAGGAGTTAAAGAGAGCATCAAGATAGGGGGAGCATGTTAATTCTTAATTTTCTCCTTAAAAATTTATTTTTATTTTCTTTGTCAAATTTTTGTATTTAAAACATTTATGTCTTGCCATCATCTAAAGGGGGAGATTGTTACACCCTTGTGTTTGATGAGTCAAATATAAACGTTTATATCTCATATAGGCTTGCTTTAAGTGAAATTGTTAATATTCAATTAAGTCAAGTCATGAACTTTAAAAGTCTAAAATAGTGGCTTTCAAGGTTCTTGGAGTAATGGCGAGCTTCAAGGAATTTGAAGACATACACTAAAATTTTTATACTTGAGTTTCTCTTTATTTTTCTTGAATTTGATATGTCCAAATTTTAAGATGATGTGGCACACTAATAGTATTAATATTTAAAAATGTTATATGTTTAATAATTTTTGAATTTTGATTTTTGGGCCAAGCATTATTGATGAAAAGTATAGACATCGATATTTGATTTTGTAAAATTATTTAGGAATTATTTTTTATGAATTTCTTTTCATAGACATTTAGGAAACTTTTAATACTATCATAATATAAAATTATTTTGGTATTGTTATATTCAAAATTTTGGCACAAAAATTCTCACAAAATACTATAAAACCACTTTAGTCTCGAGAATTTTCACTATAGCGTTGAGCAGGTGGAGTCGACCCGATGGCTGGTCCGTCAAGGCTTTAAGGATTTTAAAAATAAAATAAAGTAAAATTTTTTTGATAGGCCCAAAAGAGACTAGTGAAGCCCAAAGGCCGCTGGAAGAGCTACTAAACAAAACAAGTGCGAAACATAGTGCGAACTTAGCCAACAGAGAAAGCTGAACAGAATAAGTGCAAAATCAAGTCAACCAGGACCAAGTGATGAAATCTTGGTAAAGAAAGGGTGAGCCAACACCAAATGGCTCGAAAGACCTATGAACCGAAAGTATTAGAGAGAGCAATCGCAAAGACATTTGGACGATGTGGGACTAAACTCCCAATTGATTGTCAAAGAAGGTGGAAGGGCAGGCGCAAACGGATGGCTCAGATTAATCAAGATAAATTGCTGCATGATAATAGTAAAATGCCAAGCAGGAGATTTGGACCCGAGCCAGATCTGCAAGGGGATGCGGAACCATTGTAGTAAGTTTTTATTTTGGTTGATTTCTAGACACATTGTTTTAATACATGTAGGACAACCAACGTGAGATCCAATGGCCCAGATAAAGGACACCTAGATCTAACGACCAGGATTGATCTCGAACGGTAAATTCGAGATTCAATCAGAAACGTCCATTTCAGGTTCCAAATCGAACGGTGACTGCTTTGTGTCCGTTACCCAAACGGCTAGTTCATTTTAGAGAAGTTGGGAGTGGATTTAGAGCTCAAATTAAGCTCTATAAATAAGTAATGATGATGAACACCAAGAGGTTACCATTGTTAAGATTTCAAAGCTTTGAAATCACAATATCGAGCAATTCCAAGTGCATACAGTGCTAACAAAGTCACAAAGTGAAAGCTACAAGAAGGAACCCAAAATTGGAGGTTTTTGCTTCAAGTATTTTCAATCTCTATTCCTCTCTCTTTTTGGTATTGTGTGTGTCTCATATTTCTCTTAAAATTGTCTTAAGTTTTGCCAATTTTTTGTATTTCTTTCTTTGGGGTAAGGGCATCCCGGCAATTGTGCAAATGCTCGGGGTTTGAGTTGAGCCCGAAAAAACTCAAGTAGATTCGGGATTAGCCGTAGGTAAAATCCCAAGTAGGTTTGAGGTGAACCGTAAGAAAAACCTCATTTGTAATTTGGTGATTTTAGTGGTTTTTTCCCAACACCGATTGGGGGGATGTAGGATCGATTTTGAGTCGAACCACATTAAAAATCTTTTGCGTATTATTCTTTCTTATTCTTGCTTAAAAGATTTAAGTTTTAATTGAAACCAAAAATTGAAAGAAAATTTTATTTTCCACAATTCACCCTGCTCTCTTGTGGGATTATCTTAAGCACAAAGAACTTCAATTGGTATTAGAGCGAGGATTCCCTTATTACGTGAGTAACATCACGTGAGAGATCCGTTTGTGCTAAAAGAAGGCTTTATCATATTTTTGGTGGTTTTGAGATTTTTTTATGGCTTCCTCTTTGGTCGATATGAGTGCAACTTTATGTGAAGAAGATGAATAAGAGTAAGGAGAAGAAAAAGAAGTAGAAGAAGAGGAATAAGTAGAAGAAGATAGAGAAAAAAATGAAGAAGAAGAAGAAGGTGAGGAGGAGGAGGAGGATGAAGAAGAAGTAGAAGAAGAAGGAGAAGAAGAAGAAGAAGCGAAAGAGGAGAAAGTGGACGAAGAAGAAGAAGAAGAAGAAGAAGTAGGGGAAGAGGAACATGCGAAAGAAGTAGTAGAAGAAGAAGGATATGAAGAAAAAGAAGGAGAAGTAGAAGAAGAAGGAAAACAAAAAGAAGAAGAAGAAGAAGAAGAAGAATAAGAAGGAGAAAAAGGAGAAGAAGAAGAAGAAGAAGAAGTAGATAAAGAAGATGATGAGGAAGAAGAAGTTTTAAGGGAAAGAAGAAGAAGAAGAAGAAGAAGAAGAAGAAGTAACAGGAAGAAAAAGAAGTAGTAGAAGAAGAAGGAATAAAAAGAAGAGGAAGAAGAAGAGAAGATGAAGAAGGTGAAGAAGAAGAAGAAGAAGAAAAGAAAAAGTACAAGAATCATAATAATAAGAAGGAGAAGTAGAAGAATGAGAAAAAGAAGAAGAAGAAGAAGAAGCAGAAAAAAAGAAGATGATGAGGAAGAAGAAGAAGAAGAAGAAGAAGAAGAAGAGGAAGAAGAAGAAGAAGAACAAGAAGAAGAAGAGGAGGAGGAGGTAACAGAACAAGAAGACTAAGAAGAATAATTAGAAGAAGAAGATGAAGATGAAGAAGAAGAAGAAGAGGAATAAGAATTAGAAGAAGTAGAGGAAGAAGAAGAAGAAGAAGAAGATGAAGTAGAAATAGAGGAATAAGAAGGAGAAAAAGAAGAGGGAGACAAAGAATGGTGAGACAAGAAGTGGTAAGAGGAAGATGAAGAAGAAGATGAAAAAGAAGAGTAAGAGAAGAAGAAGATAAAAGAGGAGAAAGAAGAAGAAGAGGAAGATGAAGTGCAACAAGAAGAAGACGAAGAAGAAGAAAAAGAAGAGGAAGAATAAGAATGAGAAGAGGAGGAAGGTGAAGAAGAAGAAGAAGAAAAAGAAGAAGAATAAGAAGAAGAAGAAGAAGAAGTATGAGAAGATGAAGAAGAAGAAGAAGAAGTAGTAAGCGAAGAAGTAGGAGAAGTTGAAGATGAAAAGAAGAAGAAGAAGAAGAAAAAGAAGAGTAAAAATAGTAAGAAGAAGAACAAGAAGAATAAGAATAAGAAAGAGAAGAAAAAGAAGAAGTAGAAGAGGAGGAAGAAGAAGAAGAAGAAGAAGATAAAGTAAGGGGAAGAAGATGTAGTAGTAGAAGGAGAAGAAGAAGAAGAAGACGGTGAAGAAGAGGAAGAAGAACAAGAAGTAAAAGATGACAAAGAAGGTGAAGAAGATGAAGAAGAAATGGAAGAAGAAGAAGAAGAAGTACAGAAGATGCCGAAGAAGATGAAGAAGAAGAACATGATAAAGAAGAAGTATGAGGAAGATGAAGTAATAGTAGTAGTAGTAGAAGAAGAAGAAGAAGAATAAGTAAAAGATGAAGAAGAAGGTGAAGTTGTAAAGAAGAAGGAGAAGAAGAAAAATTATAAGTGCAAGCAGTGGAATAAGAAGAAGAAGAAGATGAAGAAGAAGAAGAAGAAGAAGAAGAGGAAGAAGAAGATGAGGAAGAATAAGAAGAAGAAGAAGAAGAAGAAGAAGAAGAAGAAGAAGAAAGGAAGAAGAGGAAGAAGATTAAGAAGAAGAAGAAGGAGAGGAAGAAGGAGAAGAAGAAGAAGATGATGA
>JAIUJO010002370.1:65000-67500 GCA_023846275.1 Vanilla planifolia
AGGAGGAGGAGGAGGAGGAGGCGAAGAAGAAGAAGAAGAAGAGGCAGAAGAAGAAGAACAAGAAGAAGAAGAAGATGTGGAAGAAGAAGAAGAACATGAAGAAGAAAGAAAAGATGATGAAGAAGAAGAGGAAGAAGAGGTAAAAAAAAGTAGAAGAGGAGGTGAGGGAAGAAGAAGAGGAAGAAGAAGATGTTGAAGAAGGAGAAGTAAAAGAAGAAGAAAAAGAAGAAGAAGATGAAGAACAAGAACAAGAACAAGAAAAGGAAGAATAAGAAGAAGAAGAAGAAGAAGAAGAAGAAGAAGGAGAAGAAGTAGAAGAACCAGAAGAAGAAGTAAGAGGAAAAAGAAGAATATAAGGAAGAAGAAGAGGAAGAAGAATAAATAGAAGGAACAAGAATAAGAACAAGAACAAGAAGAGGGAGAAGAAGAAGAAGGTGAAGAACTAGAAGAAGAAGCTGAAGAAGAAGAAGAAGAAAAGGAAGAAGAAGAAGAAGAAGAAGAGGAAGGATAAGAAGAAAAAAAAGAAGAAAAATAAGAAGAAGAAGAAGAAGAATAAAAAGAAGAAGAAGAAGATGGTGATGATGAAGAAGAAGAAGAAGAAGAAGAAGATGAAGAAGAAGAAGATGATTAGGTACAAGAAGAAGAAGAAGAAGAAGAAGAAGAAGATTGAGAAGAAGATGAAGAAGAAGAAGAAGATGATGATGATGAAGATGAAGTAGATGAAGTGAAAGAAGAAGAAGAAGAAGAAGAAGAATATGGCAAAAATGAAGAAGAAGAAGAAGAAGCTGAAGAAGAAGAGGAAGAAGAAAAAGAAGAAGAAGAAGAAGAAGAGGAAGAAGAAGAAGAAGAAGAAGAAGAATAAAAAGAACAAGAAGAAGAATAAGATGTAGAGGTGGAGGAAAAAGAAGAAGAAGAAGAAGAAGAAGTTGATTCTGTGGAAGAAGAAGAAGAAGAATAACAAGAACAAGAAGAATAAGAACAAGAAAAAGAAGAAGAACAACAAGAGGAAGAATAAGAAGAAGAGGAAGAAGTAGAGGAAGAAGAAGAGGAAGAAGTAGAGGTACAAGAAGGAGAAGAACAAGAAAAAAAGAAGAAGAAGAAGTAAGAGGAATAAGAGGACGATGGGGAGGGAAAAGAAGAAAAAGAAGAAGATTAAGAAGAAGTAGAAATGCAAGAAGAAGTGGGAGAAGAAGAAGATAAAGAAGAAGAAGAATAAGAAGAAGAATAACAAGAACAAGAAGAAGAACAAGAAAATGATAATGGCGACTATCAAGAAGAAAAGTAGAAGAAGAAGAAAAAGAACAAGAAGAAGCAGAAGAAGAAGAACCAGAAAAAGAAAATGATGAAGAAGAAGAAGAAGAAGATGAAGATGAACAATCAGAGCAAAAAGAAGAAGAAGAAGAAGAAGAAGAAGTAGAAGAAGAAGAAGAAGAGGAAGAAGAAGAAGAAGAAGAAGAAGAAGAAGTAGAAGAAGAAGAAGACGAAAAAGAAGAAGAAGAAGAAGAAGAGGAAGAAAAAGGTGAAGAAGAAGAAGAAGAGGAAGAAGAAAAAGAAGAAGGAGAAGAAGAAGAAGAAGAAGAAGGTAAAGAGGTAGAAGAATTAGAAGAAGAAGAAGTACAAGTAGGAGAAGAAAAAGAAGGTGAAGATGAAGAAAATTAAGAAGAAGAAGGAGAATGAGAAGAAGAAGAAGAATGAGATGTGAAGGAAGAAGAAGAAGAAGAGAAAGAAGAAGAAGAACAAGAAGGAGAGCAAGAAGAAGTAGTAGAAGATGAAGAAGAAGAAGAAGGAGAAGAAGAGGAAGAGGAAGAAGAAAAAGAAGAAGAAAAATAAGAATAGCTAGAAGAAGAAGGAGTAGAAGAAGAAGAAGAAGAAGAAGAGGAAGAAGAAGAAGAAGATGGAGAAGAAGAAGAAGAAGAAGAAGAAGAAGAAGAAGTGGAGGAGGAGGAGGAGGAGGAGGAGGAAGAGGAAGAAGAAGAAGAAGAAGAACAAGGTGACGATTATTAAGAAGAAGAAGAAGAAGAAGAAAAGGATGATGATTATGAAGAAGAAAAAGAAGAAGTAGAAAAAGAAGAAGTAGAAAAAGAAGAAGAAGAAGACGTTGAAGAAGTAGGCAAAGAAAGAGAAGACGAAGAAGACAAAGATGAAGAATAAGAAGAAGAAGGAGAAAATGAAGATGACAAAGATGAAGAGTAAGAAGAAGAAGAAGAAGAAGTAGAAGAAGAAGAAGAAGAAGAAGCAGAAGTAGATGAAGAAGAAGAAGAAGAAGAATAAGAAGATGAAAATGAAGAAGTAGAATAAGAAGAAGCTGAAGAAGAAGAGGAGAAAGAAGAAGAAAAAGAAGAAGAGGAAGAAGAAGATGAAGGAGAAGAAGAAAAAGAAGTAGTAGTAGAAGAAGAAGAAGAAAAGAAGAATTAGGAGAAGAAGAAGTAGGTGAACAAGAAGAAAAAGAAGAAGGACAAGAAGAAGAAGAAGAAGAGGAAGAAGAAGAAGAAGAAGAATT
>JAIUJO010002370.1:72500-84289 GCA_023846275.1 Vanilla planifolia
AAAAGAAGAAGAAGATGAAGAGAAAGAACAAGAACATGAACAAGAAAAAGTAGAAGAACATGAAAAGGAAGAACAAGAAGAAGGGGAAGAAGAAGAAGAAGAAGGAGAAGAAGAAGAACAATAAGAAGAAGAAGTAAGAGGAAAAAGAAGAATATAAGGAAGAAGAAGAAGAAGAATAATACATAGGAGAAGAAGAAGAAGAACAAAAAGAGGAAGAAGAAGAAGTGGGAGAAGAAGAAGGTGAAGAACTAGAAGAAGAAGCTAAAGAAGAAGAAGAAGAAGAAGAAAAAAAGAAGAAAAAAAGAAGAAGAAAAAAGAAGAGGGAAAATAAAAAGAAGAAAAAGAAGAAGAAGAATAAACAGAAGAAGAAGAAGATGGTAATGACGTCGATGAACAAGAAGAAGAAGAAGATGATTATGAACAAGAAGAAGAAGAAGAAGCAGAAGAAGAAGAAGAAGAAGATTGAGAAGAAGATCAAGAAGAAGAAGAAGAATAAGGAAAAAATGAAGAAGAAGAGGAAGAAGAAGCTGAAGAAGTAGAGGAAGAAGAAAAAGAGGAAGAAGAAAAAGAAGAAAAAGAAGAAGAAGAAGAAGAAGAAGAGGAAGAAGAGGAAGAAGAAGAATAAAAAGAAAAAAAAGAAGAATAAGATGGAGAGGAGGAAGAAGAAGTAGAAGAAGAAGAAGAAAAAGAAGAAGAAGTTGATTCTGTGGAAGAAGAAGAAGAAGGCGAAGTAGAAGAAGAAGAAGAAGTAATAGGAAGAAGAAGACGATGAGGAAGAAGAAGTAGAAAAAGAAGCGGACTGAGAAGAAGAAGTAGAACAGGAAGAAGAAGAAGCGGGAGAAGAAGAAAAAGGTGAAGAAGAAGATAAAGAAGAAGAATAATAATAATAATAATAATAAAAAGAACAAGAAAAGGATACTGACGATTATCAAGAAGAAAAGTAGAAGAAGAAGAAAAAGAACAAGAAGAAGCAAAAGAAGGAAAAGAAGAAGAAGAACAAGAAAAAGAAAATGATGAAGAAGAAGAAGAAGATGAAGATGAGAAATCATAGCAAAAAGAAGAAGAAGAAGAAGTAGAAGAAGAAGAAGAGGGAAAAGAAGAAGAAGAAGAAGAAGAAGAAGAAGAATAAAAAGAAGAGGAAGAAAAAGGTGAAGAAGAAGAATAGGAAGAAGAAGAAGAAGGAGAAGAAGAAGAAGAAGAAGAAGAAGAATAGTAAGAAGAAGAAGGAGAAGAAGAGGAAGAAGAGGAAGAAGAGAAGAAGAAGAAGAAGTGGAAGAAGAAGAAGAAGAAGAAGAGGAGGAGGAGGAGTAGGAGGAGGAGGAGGAAGAAGAATAAGAAGAAGAAGTGGAAGAAGAGTAAGAAGAAGAAGAAGAAGAAGAAAAAGATGAACAAGAAGAAGAAGAACAAAACTAAGAAGAAGGAGAAGAAGAAGAAGTAGAGGAAGAAGAAGAGTAAGAGAAGAAGAAGAAGTAAGAGGAATAAGAAGAAGAAGAAGAAGGGGAAGAAAGAGGAGGAGAAGTGGGAGAAGAAGATGAAGGTGAAGATGAAGAAGAAAAAGAAGATGAAGAAGTAGAAGAAGAAGAAGAAGTGACAAAAATAGAAGAGGAAGAAGATGATGATATGAAGAATATGAAGAATATTAAGAAGAAGAAGCAGAAGAAGAGGAAGAAGAAGATGAATATTATGAAGAAGAAGAAGAAGAAGAAAATAGTGATTAAGAAAAAGATGAAGAAGAAGAAGGAGAAGAACAAGAAGAAGCAGAAGAAGAAGAATTAGAAGAAGAAGAAGGAGAAGAATAAGTGGAAAATATAGAACATGATGAAGAAGAAGAAGGTGGAAATGAAGAAGAAAGAAGTAGAAGCTGCAAAATATGAAGTTGAAGTAGAAGAAGAAGTGGAGGAAAAAAAAGAAAGAGAAGAAGAAGAAGAGGAACAAGAAGAAGAAGGAAAAGAAGAAGAAGAAGAAGAAGAAGAAGATGAAGAAGAAGAAGAAGAAGACAAAAGAAGAGGTGGAGGAGGTGAGGAAGAAGAAAAAGAAGAAGAAGAAGAAGCATAAGAAGAAGAAGAAGAATAAGAAGAAGTTGAAGAAGAGGAAGAGAAAGAAGATTTGGAAGAAGAAGAAGAGGATGGAAAAGAAAAAGAAGAAAAAGAAAAATTGCAAGAAGAAGAAGATGATGATGATGAAGAAGAAGAAGAAGAACAAGAATAAGTACAAGGAAAAGAAGTAGAAGAATAGGAGGAAGAACTAAAAGAAGAGGAAGAAGAAGAAGAAGAAGAGGAGGTGGAAGAAGATGAGGAAGAGGAAGAAGTACGAGGAAGAAGGGGAAGATGAGGAAGAAGAAGAAGAAGAACAAAAAGTTGAAGAAGTAGAAGAATAAGAAGAGGAAAAAGAAGAAGAAAAAGAATAATAATAATAATAATAACAATAAGAGCAGGGCGAGGGGAAGAAGAATAAGAAGAAGAAGATGAAGAAGAAGAAGAAGAAGAAGAAGAAGAACTAAGAGGAAGAAGATCAAGTAGTAGTAGTCATTGAAGTAATAGTAGAAGAAGGAAAAGAAGAAGGAGAAGAAGAAGCAATAGAAGAAGAAGAGGGTGAAGAAAAAAGATGAAGAAGAAAAAGAAAAAGAAGTAAAAGAAGAAGAAGTAGGAGAAGGAGAAGAAAAAGAAGAAGAAGAGGAAGAGAAAGAAGAAGTACAAGTAGAAGAAGAAGAAGAAGAAGAAGAAGCAGAAGAAGAAAAAAAGAAGACAAAGAAGTGGAAGAAGAAGTAAAAGAAGAAGATGATGAATTATAAGAATAAGAAGAACAAGAAGAAGAAGAAGACGAAGAAGAAGAAGAAGAAGAAAAAGATGAGGAAGAAGAAGAAGAAGAAGAAGAAGCAGAATAAGAAGAAGAAGAAGGACAGGAAGAAAAATAATAATAATAATAGTAAGAAGAAGAAGAAGATGAGGAAGAAGAAGAAGAAAAAGAAAAAGAGGAAGAAGCAAAAGAACAAGAAAGAAAAGAAAAAGAACAAGAGGAATAATAACAACAAAAAGAAGGAATAGATGAAGAAGTCAGAGGAAGAAGAAAACGAAGTAGAAGAAGTAGAAAAAGAAGAAGATGAAGAAGAAGTAAGAGGAAGAAGAAGAAGAAGAGGAAGAACAAGAAGAAGAAGAAGAAAAAGAAGTAGAAGAAGAAGAAGAAGAAGAAGAAGAAGAAGAAGAAGAAGAAAGAGAGGAAGAAGAAGAAGACGAAGAAAAGTAGAAGAAGAAGAAGAAGAAGAAGGAGAAGAAGAAGAAGGAGAAAGAGAAGAAGAAGAAGAAGAAGAAGAGGAGGAAGAAGCGGAAGAGGATGAAGAAGAAGAAGATGAGGAAGAAGAAGAAGTAGTGGAGGAGGAGGAAGGGGAGGAAGAAGATGAAGAAAAAGAAGAAGAAGAAGAAGAAGAAGAAGAAGAAGAAGAAGAGGAGGAGGAAGAAGAAGAAGAAGAAGAAGAAGAAGTAGAAGAAGAAGTAAGAGGAAGAAGTAGAAGAAGAAGAAGAGAAAGAAGAAGAAGAACAAGAAGAAGAAGAAGAATGACAAGCAGTAAGAGAAGAAGAAAGTGAAGAAGCAGAAGAAGAAGAAGAAGAAGAGGATGAAGACATAGGAGGAGGAGGAGTAGCAGAAGAAGAAGAAGAAGAAGAAGAAGAAGAAAAAGATATATGAAGAAGAAGAAGAAGAAGTAGAAAAAGAATGGGAAGAAGAAGAAAAAGAAGAAGAAGAGGATGAAGAAGAAGAATAAGAAGAGGAAGAATAAGATGTAAGAGAAGAAGAAGATGAAGAAGAAGATGTTAGAGAAGAAGAAGAAGTTGAAGTAGAAGAAGAAGAAGAAGTATTAGAAGAATAATGTGAAGACAACGACGAATGAGAAGTTGAAAAGATGGAGAAGAAGAAGGAGGAGAAGAAGAAGAAGAAGATGTGGAAGAAGAAGAAGAAAAAGAAGAAGGAAAAGAAGAAGAAGAAGAAGAAGAAGAAGACCAAGAAGAAGAACGAGAGGAGAGGGAAGAAGAAGAAGAAGATCATGATGATGAAGAAGGAGAAGAAGAAGAAGAAGAAGAAGAAGAAGTAAGAGGAAAAAGAAGAAGATACGGAAGAAGAAGAAGAAGAAGAAGAAATAGAAGAAGAAGAAGAAGAAGAACGAGAACAAAAACAAGAAGAGGATGAAGAAGAAGTTGGAGAAGAAGAAGAAGGAGAAGAACTAGAAGAAAAAGGTGAAGAAGCACAAGAAGAAGAAGAAGAAGTCGAACATCATTATGAACAAGAAGAAGAAGAACAGGAAGAAGATAAAGAAGAGGATGATGATGAAGAAGAAGAAGAAGAAGAACAAGATGATGATGAAGACGAAGTTGATTGGGAAGAAGTGGAAAAAGAAAAATTAGAAGAATAAGACAAAAATGAAGAAGAAGAAGAAGCTGAAGAAGAGGAAGAAGTAGAAGAAGAAGAAGAAGAAGAAAATGAAGAAGACAAAGAAGAAAAAGAAGAAGTGCATGAAGAAGAAGAAGAAGAAGAAGAAGAAGAAGAAAAAGAAGAAAAAGAAAAAGAATATGAATAAGAAGGAGAGGAGGAAGAAGAAGAAGAAGAAGTTGATTATGTGGAACAAGATGAGGAAGAAGAAGAAGTTGAAAAAGAAGAAGAACAAGAATAAGAAAAAGAAGAAGAAGAATAAGAGGAAGAACAAGAAGAAGAGGAAGAAGTAAAGGAAGAAGAAGGAGAAGAAGAAGAAAAGAACAAGAAGAAGATAAAGAGCAAGAAGAAGAAGAAGATGAGGAAGAAGAAGAAGAAAGAGAAGAGGATTAGGAAGAAGAAGTAGAAGAGTAGGAAGAAGAAGTCAGAGAAGAAGGAAAAGGTGAAAAAGAAGATAAAGAAGAAGAAGTCGAAGAAGAGGAAGAGGAAGAATAAGAATAAGAAGAAGAATAAGAAGAAGAAGATGAAGAAGATGAAGAAGAAGAAGGAGAAGAAGAAAATAAAGACAAATTATGAAGAAGAAGATGATGATGACGACAGTTATGAACAAGAGAAAGAAGAAGAAGAAGAAGAAGAAGTTGAAAAACAAAGATGATGAAGAAGAAGAACAAGAAGAAGAAAATAAAGAAGAAGAAGAAGATAAAGAATCAGAGCAAGAAGATGAATTTGTAGAAGAAGAAGAAGAGGAAAAAGAAGAAGAAGAAGAAGCAGAAGAAGATGAAAATTAAGAAGAAGAGGAAGAAGAAGAAGAAGAAGAAAAGGAAGAAGAAGAAGAAGAAAAGGAAGAAGAAGAAGAAGAAGAAGAAGAAGAGGGTGAAGAAGTTGAAAAAGATGAAGAAAAGGAAGAAGAAGAAGAAGGACAAGAATAAGAAGAAGAAGAAGAAGAAGAAGAAGAAGAAGAAGAAGAAGAAGTAGATGTAGAAGAAGAACAAGTAGTAGAAGAAGAAGAAGAAGGTGAAGATGAAGAAAAGGAAGAAGAAAAAGGAAAGGGAGTAAAAGAAGATGAAAAAGAAGAAGAAGAAGAAGAAGAAGAAGAAGAAGACGACGAAGAAGAAGAAGAATTAGAAGAGGTAGAAGAAGATGAATAAGTTGGAGAAGAAGAAGAAGAGGAAGAGGAAGAAGAAGAAGACGAAGAGGAAGAAGAAGTAGAAAAAGAAGAAGAAGAAAAAGAAGAAGGAGAAGAAGAGGAAGAGGAAGAAGAAAAGATGTAGAAGTAGAATAAGAATAAGAAGAAGAAGAAGAAGAAGAAAAAGAAGAAGATAGAGAAGAAGAAGAAGAAGAAGAAGTGGAGTAAGTGGAGAAAGAAGAAGAAGCAGAAGATGAAGAAGAAGAAGAAGAAGAAGTAGAAGAAGATGAACAAGAACACGAGGAAGAAGAAGGAGAAGAAGGAGAAGTGGAGGATAAGGAAGAAGAAGAAGAAGATGGAGATGATGAAGAATAAGAAGAAGAAGAAGAAGAAGAAGAAGAAGAGGAAGAAGGCAGAGTAAGATGAGGAAGAAGAAGAAAAGGAAGAAGAAGAAGAAGAAGGAGATGGAGGAGGAGGAGAAGAAGAAGAAGAAGAAGAAGTAGAAGAAGAAGAAGAAAAAGAAGAAGAAGAGGTAAGACGAAGAAGAAGTAGGAGATGTAGAAGAAGGGGAAGAAGAAGATGAAGAAGAACAACAAGAAAAACAATAATAATAATAATAATTATCACTATAATAACAATAATAATAATAATAACAAAAAGATGATGAAGATTATGAAGAAGAAGATGAAGATGAGAATTATGAAGAAGAAAAAGTGAAGAAGAAGAAGAGGAAGAAGAAGAAAAAGAAGAAGAAGGAGGAGGAGATGGAGAAGAAGAAAAAGAATAATAATAATAATAATAATAATAATAAGGAGAAATAGAAGGAGTAGAGGAAGAAGAAGAAGTAGAAGAAGAAGAAGAAGGAGAAGATAATGAGAAGAAGAAGAAGAAGAAGTAGAAGAAGAAGAAGAAAAAGGAGTGGGAGAAGAAGATGAAGGCAAAGAAGAAGAAGAAGAAGAAGAAGAAGAAGATGATTATAAAGAACAAGAAGAAGAAGAAGAAGATGATGAAGACAATTATGAAGAAGAAGAAGAAGAAGAAGAACACGTTGACGAAGAAAGGGAAGAAAAAAAAGATGAAGAAAAAGAAGAATAAGAAAATGATGGTGATGAAGAAGAACAAGAACAAGAAGAATAAGATGAAGATGATGAATAATAATAATAATAACAAAAATAATAAAAAGAATAAGTAGACGAAGAAGAAGAAGATGAAAAAGAAGAAGAAGAAGAAGATGATGAAAATGAAGAAGAAGAAGAAGAAGCTGAAGAAGAAGAGGAGCAGGAGAAGGAGGAGGAAGAAGAAGAAGAAGAAGAAGAAGAAGAAGAAGAAGTGGTAGTAGTAAAAGAAGAAGAAGAAGAAGAAGATGTGGAAGAAGAAGAAGAACATGAAGAAGAAGGAAAAGAAGAAGAAGAAGAAGAAGAGGTAGACAAAAAAAGAAGAAGAGGAGGTGAGGGAAGAAGAAGAGGAAGAAGAAGATTTTGGAGAAGAAGAAGAAGAAGAAGAAGAAAAAGAAGAAGAAGATGAAGAACAAGAAAAAAAACAAGAACAAGAAAAAGTAGAAGAACAAGGAAAGGAAGAACAAGAAGAAGAGGAAGAAGAAGAAGAAGAAGAAGAAGAATAAGAAGGAGAAGAAGAAGAAGAACAAGAAGAATATGTAAGAGGAAAAAGAAGAATATAAGGAAGAAGAAGAAGATGAAGAAGAATAAACAGGAGTAGAAGAAGAAGAAGAACAAGAAGAGGAAGAAGAAGAAGTGGGAGAAGAAGAAGGTGAAGAAATGGAAGAAGCTGAAGAAGAAGAAGAAGAAGAAGAAGAAGAATGGTTAGAAGAAAAAAAGATGAAGAAAAATAAAAAGAAGAAGAAGAAGAAGAATAAAAAGGAGAAGAAGAAGTTGGTGATGATGTTGATGAAGAAGAAGAAGTAGAAGATGATTATGAACAAGAAGAAGAAGAAGAAGAAGAAGAAGAAGAAGATTGAGAAGAAGAAGAAGAAGAAGAAGAAGAATAAGGAAAAAATGAAGAAGAAGAAGAAGAAGAAGCTGAAGAAGAAGAGGAAAAAGAAAAAGAGAAAGAAGAAGAAGAAGAAAAAGAATAAGAAGAATAAGAAGAAGAAGAAGAAAAGGAAGGAGAAGAATAAAGAGAAAAAGAAGAAGAATAAGATGGAGAGGAGGAGGAAGAAGAAGAAGAAGAAGAAGAAGTTGATTCTGTGGAAGAAGAAGAAGAAGGCGAAGAAGAAGATGAAGAAAAACAAGAAAAAGAAGAAGAAGAACAAGAGGAAGAACTAGAAGAAGAGGAAGAAGTAGAGGAAGAAGAAGAGAAAGAAGAAGAAGAAGAAGAAGAAGAAAAAGTAAGAGGAAGAAGAAGACGATGAGGAAGAAGAAGAACAAAAAGAAGAAGATTGAGAAGAAGAAGTAGAAGAGGAAGAAGAAGAATTGAGAGAAGAAGAAAAAGGTGAAGAAGAAGATAAAGAAGAAGAAGAAGAAGAAGAAGAAGAAGAATAAGAAGAAGAAGAAGAAGAAGAAGAACAAGAAAAGAATACTGATGATTATCAAGAAGAAAAGTAGAAGAAGAAGAGGTAAGACGAAGAAGAAGTAGGAGATGTAGACGAAGGGGAAGAAGAAGATGAAGAAGAACAACAAGAAAAATAATAATAATAATAATAATTATTACTATAATAATAATAATAATAATAATAACAAAAAGATGATGAAGATTATGAAGAAGAAGATGAAGATGACAATTATGAAGAAGAAAAAGTGAAGAAGAAGAAGAAGAAGAAAAAGAAGAAGAAGGAGGAGGAGATGGAGAAGAAGAAAAAGAATAATAATAATAATAATAATAATAATAATAATAATAAGGAGAAATAGAAGGAGTAGAGGAAGAAGAAGAAGTAGAAGAAGAAGAAGAAGGAGAGGATAATGAGAGGAAGAAGAAGAAGAAGTAGAAGAAGAAGAAGAAAAAGGAGTGGGAGAAGAAGATGAAGGCAAAGAAGAAGAAGAAGAAGAAGAAGAAGATGATGAAGAGAATTATGAAGAAGAAGAAGAAGAAGAACACGTTGACGAAGAAAGGGAAGAAAAAAAAAGACGAAGAAGAAGAAGAATAAGAAAATGATGGTGATGAAGAAGAACAAGAACAAGAAGAAGAAGATGAAGATGATGAATAATAATAATAATAACAAAAATAATAAAAAGAAGAAGTAGATGAAGAAGAAGAAGATGAAAAAGAAGAAGAAGAAGATGAAAATGAAGAAGAAGAAGAAGAAGCTGAAGAAGAAGAGGAGGAGGAAGAAGAAGAAGAAGAAGATATAGAAGAAGAAGAATAAGAACAAGAAGAAGAAGAAGAGGTAGAAGAAGAAGGAGAAGAAAAAGAAGAGGAAGGAGAAGATGCAGGAGAAGAAGAGGAAGAAGAAGAAGATGAAGAAGAAAGAGAAGAAGAAGTAGAAGAAAAAGAAGTGGGAGATGTAGAAGAAGGTGAATGTGAAGAAAAAGAAGAACAAGAAGAGGAAAAAGAAGAAAAAGAAGAAGAAGAAGAAGAAGAAGAAGAAGAAGAAGAAGAAAAAGAAGTGAAAGAAGAAGAATTAGAAAAGGAAGAAGAGGAAGAGGAAGAAGAAGAAGAAGAGGAAGAAGAAGGGGAAGAAGTAGAAGAAGAAAAGGAAGAGGAAGCAGAAGAAGAAAAAGAAGAAGAAGAAGTAGAATAATAATAAGAAGAAGAAGAATAAGAGGAGGCAGAAGAAAAAGAAGAAGTACAAGAAGAAGAAGAAGTAGAAGAAGATGAACAAGAACAAGAGGAAGAAGAAGACGAAGATGGAGAAGTACAAGAGGAGAATGAGGATGAAGGAGAAGAAGAAGAAGAATGAGAAGACGAAGTAGTAGAAGAAGAAGAGGAAGAAGAAAAAGAAGAAATCGAAGAAGAAAGAGAAGAAGAAGATGAAGAAGATTAGGATGAGGAGGAGGATGTAAAAGTAGAAGAAAAACAAGAAGAAGATGATTATGAAATGAAAGAAGTAGGATGATGAAGAAGAAGTGGAAGAAGAAGAAGAAGAAGAAGAAGTAGAAGAAGAAGAAGAAGTAGAAGTAGTAGGAGAAGAAGAAGAAGTAATAGGTAGAAAAACAAGAAGTTGTAGAAGAAGAAGAAGTAGTAGAAGATGAAGAGGAGGAAGAAGAAGGAGAAGTAGAGAAAGAAGAAGAATAGCAAGAGAAGAAGAAGAAGACGAAGAAGAATGGCAAGAAGAAGAAGAAGAAGAGGAAGAAGAAGAAGAAAAAGAAGAGGAAGAAGAATTGGGAGAAGAAGAAGAAGGTGAAGAACAAGAAGAAGAAGCTGAAGAAGTAGAAGGAGAAGAAGAAGAGGAAGGACAAGAAGAAAAGAAAGAAGAAGAAAAATAAGAAGAAGAAGAAGAAGAAGAAGAATAAAAAGAAGAAGAAGAAGATGGTGATGATGTTGATGATGAAGAAGAAGAAGAAGAAGATTCAGAAGAAGATGAAGAAGAAGAAGAAGAAGAATAAGGCAAAAATGAAGAAGAAGAAGAAGAAGAAGAAGCTGAAGAAGAAGAGGTAGAAGAAAAATAGAATGAAGAAGAAGAAAAAGAAGAAGAAGAAGAAGAAGAAGAGGAAGAAGAAGAAGAAGAATAAAAACAAAAAGAAGAAGAATAAGATGGAGAGGAGGAGGAGGAAGAAGGAGAAGAAGAAGAAGTTTATTTTGTGGAAGAAGAAGAAGAATGCAAAGAAGAAGAAGAAGATTAACAAGAAGGAGAAGAATAAGAACAAAAAAAGAACAAGAAGAACAAGACAAAGAACAAGAAAAAAAGGAAAAGTAGAGGAAGAAGATAAGCAAGAAGAAGAGGAAGAAGTAGAGGTAAAAGAAGGAGAAGAAGAAGAAGAAGAAGAAGAAGTAGTAGTAGTAGTAAGAGGAAGAAAAGGACGATGAGGAACAAGAAGAAGAAAAAGAAGAAGATTAACAAGAAGACGTAGAAGAGGAAGAGGAAGTGAGAGAAGAAGAAAAGGTTAAGAAGAAGATAAAGAAAAAGAAGGAGAAGAAGAAGATGAACAAGAAAATGATAATGACGATTATCAAGAAGAAAAGTAGAAGAAGAAAAAAAAGAACAAGAAGAAGCAGAAGAAAAAGAAAAAGAAGAAGAACAAGAAAAAGAAAATGATGAAGAAGAAGAAGAAGAGGATAAAGTTGAACCATCAGAGCAAAAAGAAGAAGAAAAAGAAGAAGAAGAAGAAGAAGAAGAAGAAGAAGAGGAAAAAGAAGAAGAAGAAGGAGAAGTAATAGAAGAAGTAGAGGAGGAAAAACAAGAAGAAGATGAAGAAGAAGAAGAGGAAGAAAAAGGTGAAGAAGAGGAAGAAAAAGGTGAAGAGGAGGAAGAAGAAGAAGGAGAAGAAGAAGAAGAAGAAGGTAAAGAGGTAGAAGAAGTAGAAGAAGAAAAAGTATAAGTAGGAGAAGAAAAAGAAGGTGAAGATGAAGAAAATTAAGAAGAAGAAGGAGAAGAAGAAGAAGAAGAAAAAGAACAAGAATTAGAAGGAGAAGAATAAGAAGAAGAGGAACAAGAAGAAGAAGAATGAGATGTGAAGGAAGAAGAAGAAGAAGAAGAGGAAGAGGAAGAAGAACAAGAAGGAGAGAAGAAGAAGTAGAAGAAGAAGAAGTAGTAGGAGAAGAAGAGGAAGAGGAAGAAGAAAAAGAAGAAGAAAAAGAAGAATAGCAGGAAGAAGGAGTAGAAGAAGAAGAAGAAGAAGAGGAAGAAGAAGAAGAAGATGGAGAAGAAGAAGAAGAAGAAGAAGAAGAAGAAGAAGAAGTGGAGGAGGAGGAGGAGGAGGAAGAAGAAGAAAAAGAAGAAGAAGAAGAAGGTGACGATTATTATTAAGAAGAAGAAGAAGAGGAAGAAAAGGATGACGATTATGAAGAAGAAAAAGAGGAAGTAGAAGAAGAAGAAGAAGACGTTGAAGAAGAAGGCGAAGAAAGAGAAGACGAAGAAGACAAAGATGAAGAATAAGAAGAAGAATATGAAGATGAAGAAGACGAAGATGAAGAGCAAGAAGATGAAGAAGTAGCAGAAGAAGAAGAAGCAGAAGTAGATGAAGAAGATGAAGAGGAAAAAGAGGAAGAAGAAGAAGAAGAATAAGAAGATGTAAATGAAGAAGTAGAATAAGAAGAAGCTAAAGAAGAAGAGGAGAAAGAAGAAGAAGAAGAAGAAGAAGAAGAGTAAGAAGGAGATGAAGAAGAGGAAGAAGAAGAAGAAGAAGAAGAA
>JAIUJO010001547.1:0-45000 GCA_023846275.1 Vanilla planifolia
TAAAGGTATACCCACACACATTGACACACACACACATCCACATACATATACCCATATACACACATGTGCATACATGCACATGCATGTAAACATATGAACACAACACACACACACACAGACAAATACATACACCCATGCACTTGCAAACACCTACACTCACACTCAGACACACACACCTGCTCGCACATGCACACACACACACCTACCCACACACATATGGATGTGCATGGTTGCACACTTGCACGACAAGCACACATGCATGCACCTATACTCACACACACACATGTGCACACAGCTGCATACATAGACATACACACTTTCACATACATAAGCATGCATACACTCACAAACAAACATGCACACACACACACATGCATAGATCCACACATGCACATGATCATGCACACACAAACAGACACACATGCATACATAAGTATAAGCAAGTTGTGGCACACACTTATGCACAGACACATGAATGCAAACACAGGCTTACAGACTTGCATACATATAGGCTCATAGACATATATATGCACAGTTGTAGATGCATAAACATTCACACTTGCACACATACACATATGCACTCACACACCCACAACTAATACACACACTCACACACAAACACACATGCCCACACATCCATATGGACACACAAACACATGCACACACTTTCATAGTTTGACACACCTGCATATACACACGTGCATATACACACACACACAAACATACATGAACACAAACACAAAGATGCATGAATACACACATGCACCACATACGTGCACACACACATATGGGCACACACACATGCCAATACATAAACGCACACATAACCACACAACACACGAACTCATATGCATACATATTCATATGCAAACACAGGAACACATATGCAAAGATGCATACACACATATAAACACACATGCTAATGCACATGTACACACACACATACACATATAAGAACCCAAGTATAGATACACACACTAATGTGAACACAAAGGCACATGCACATACATAAGCATTAATACAAACACATGCACACGAATAAGCAAGCACACTTATATGCATAAGAACACACACACAAGCATATATACTTCCACACACATGCAAATAAACATGTACAAACATGCACATAGGCACATCTACACAAATACACACACCTATATGCACACACTTACACACATGTACTCAAATATGCACACACTCACACACAATAGATGTATGCATGCATGCACACACACACCTATGCATAGGTAGACATAGATGCCCATGCATAGACAATGACATGCACACACTCACACATAAACATATGCACATATTCACACACACACAAAGATGTATGCATGCACAAACTGGCATGGACATGCACTTGTACAACACATGCACACATGCACATGCATAAAAACACAAATGTTCCTACATCAACACAAATATACATGCACATCCATATGCACAGGCATACACACATATACAAAAGCTCACAAACATGAGCGCACTTGCACACACACCCACACCCACATGCACATATATATGCACATGCCTTACACACACACACACATACATGCACGCTTGCACTCATACGTACCAATACATACACACATACACACTTTGTCCACATGTACAGTCACACACACAAGCACATACACACGTGCACATGCAAGTGCATGCACACTTACACTCACACATAGATATGCACACAAACACATATGCATCTATGTGCATGCATGCATGGATGCATAAACATGCATATGCATTGCACACACACATGCGCAAGCACACACACCCTCCCATATACGCATACATGCACACAAGAATGCACACACTTACAAACACATGCACAAAAGCATGCACACACACACATGCACACAGATGCATCCAAACACACAAGCACATGCATATGCACACATACTCACACATAGGAACACAAATGCACATGCTCACCAACTCTTATGTACACAAGCAAACACGCACAAGCATTGACACACCCACACGCAAAGAAGTACACAAACACCCACACATTACCACTCACACACATATATACACCCACACATATGTACAAGTGCACACACAAGCACAAATGCATACACACATGCACACGATTACACGTACACACACACAAACATACACACATGAACACACACAAATGAACACACACACACACACGTTCATATGCACACAAACATACATACAGGTAGACACGTGCACACACACATGTGCTCACATATGCACACATGCTTGTGCACTCACACACACCCACACTCGTACACTCGCAAGAAAACATGTGCACATAGGTGTACACACACATATGCATGTATACATGCACACACAAACAAATGTGCACACACACACCCACACACATGCATAGATTGACACTTGAGAGCACACATCTGCATGCTCAAGCATATGCACATTCATGCACACACACATGCATAGATACATGCACTTGCACATACATAGGCTTGCAGACATGCACACATACAGTCTTATAAACACATATAGACATGTACACATGCACATCCTTGCACATGTGCACACAAGCACACACACACAAAAGCACATTCATGCTCATAAACATGCATACAAAGACACATGTCCATAGACACATACACATGCAGACATAAGCACGCAAACCCACACACTACACAAAGATACACACACACACACAAAGATGGATGCATTCCCACATGCATGTATACACACCAACACACATGAACATAAACACAAAGATGCATGCATACACATATACACACACACCCACAAATGCATAGGCATGAAGACATGCACATGCATACAAGAACATACACATATGGATAAGCAAACAAACATGCACACACAAAAGGACACACTCACCCACACACTCAACAAAAACACATAAGCGCACACATACATAAGAAAACATGCACATACACATGCACACTTATACCTATGTGCACAGACAAGCACACAAAGACTTACATATGCACATGCACATGTACAAGCATACACAAAGGCACAGACCCACATATTGACCTAAGTGCACTCGCACAAAAATACACAGTTACATGTACAATAACTTACATATGCACACAAACACAAACACAAACACATACAAACAGACACACACACAAAGAACATGCCAACACACATGGATAAACACACGCACATGTGTCCACATATGCACACACTTGCATGCATGTCCACTAGTGCATACAGACATACACATGCAGGCACACAAGCACACACACACATACACATAAGCAAACACGATCGTAAACACATGCACAAGAACAAGCATGCATACATATATGCATGCAGATACATTTGTGTATACATGTAGCACACATGCACAATCACACACTTGCACATGCCAATACACATGAACACACACATGCATCCATGCACACACATTTGCTCACTTTCACACACACATGCACACACACACACAAACAAAAACAAATAGACAAGAACCCACACATACATATGTGCATATGCACATGCACTCAAACGCATGCACATACTCAGGTACACACATCCATGCACACACACACAATCATATAAACACACATACCTGCACTTGCACAAGCATAGACACATGAACACAATCACACATGTGTATAGGTACATGCACGTAAAGCTTCACACACATGTGCAAAAATACACACACACATACAAATGCACTCATATATGCATATGCATACAGACACACGTGTGCCCACACAAATCCACAAACACACACACATACATCAAAACACACATAAACACGCACAAATGCATACATGCAAAGAAAAACATAAGCACACAATCACAAATATGCACATATTCATGCTTACATAGATACGCATGGTATAAATACACACACACACCCACACACATGCACATGCACGCACACACTCACACACACACATGCACATGTGCACATACACATTCACACTTAAAGGCTTGCACAGGCTCACACAACTAGCAACCCACACAAACACACAATTAGACACACATAAGCAAACATGTACTCACTCATGCACATTGACAAGCACAATGCCTCCCCCCCCACACACACATAAAGCAAAGGCAAAGAAACATAGACATGGACAAACGAGCACAAAGCATTTGCATTGGCAAAGACTTGTATACCCAAACACACTCACATGCACATATGTGCATGCACAAACCTATTTACACACGGGCACACAAACACTATTTGACACACTCATGTACAAAAATACACAAGCTTACACATGTACACATATAGTGGTGCATGAGCAAGAACACATGTACGTATGCACGCACATGGGTGCATCTGCACATTCACATACATGCATTTACAAACATGTACAGACGTGTATGCACATACACATATAGACACACATGCACGCAAACACACACTCACATACATGCATACACATGCATGCACATGCACACACACACATGGACAACCACACCTACAAACATGCATACAAGCAAACAAAGGCATACATAACTCTCACAACACATAAAACACAAACTTGTAAAGACACTTAAGCATGCGTAAATACACATGAACACAAGCACACACACACGCACTCAAACATATCCACATGCATACACACCTACAAACACACACACATGCACACACATAGATGCATGCATGCTTGCACACACATACAACATGGACACATGCATGCACCTAGATACACACGCACATGAACACATGTACACACACGCATACACATGCACACACACATTTGCACACACACACACACACACTCACTAACTCACATGTGTGTGCATGCATAGACACATATGCACATGTACACAAACACATGCACACATAATCATATGCAAAAGCACTTTCACACATAGATAAATGCACATACACACACATGCAAATATGCAAACACATGCACACACAAATAGACACGAATGCATGCGTGCACACATATCTACATGCACACAAACGAGAACAAAAATATGCACACGTACAAACACATGAATACGCACATGTAAACACACATATGCACATGCACACACACAACAAAATGCATATGTACACTTGCACATGCATAAGCAGAAACACATGCACACTCATGTTCACATAAACAAGCATACCCACATGCATCCATAGTCTCACAAATGCACACACACACACACATTCACATATGCATGCATACATGAACAAAAACATGCACAAACAAGCACACATGCACATATATATGCACACACAAGCACACATGCACATGAACACTAACACACATAAACAAGTATACACACACATGCATACATGCTCCCAAGTGTGAGCGTGCACATACATATGGACACACATGCAGACATGCATGTACAAACACACCCATGCCACCAATAAACACACCCACACACACTAACATATACATGCAAACCCACACACATGCACGTGCACAAACACACAAACCCACATAATCATGTACACACAAACGCACAAAGTCATAGGCACGCACACATGCACATGCATGCTGACTCACACACACATACATACACATATACACATGCACATGCACAACCACACATAATCGCACACATGTGCATCAACACACATGTGCATGCTCGTGCGCACACATACACACCCAAAGTAACACGCATGCAAATTCTCATGCACACATAGCACACTTACAGAGATGAATAAGCATACATACATAAGATGGCACACACACATGCTTACACACATACACACCCACCCACCCACCCACATGCATGCATACATGCACACACACTTGCACACACACATTCCCATAGGCACAAACAAAAAGATAGACACACATGAACACACACTTGCACACCCATGCATCCCCACGTGCATGCACACACATGTACCCAAGCACAAATGCACACTTGCATGAATATTCACACACTCATATGCACACACATGCACAAACACATAGAGACT
This sequence comes from Vanilla planifolia, assembly GCA_023846275.1. Lineage (NCBI taxonomy): Eukaryota > Viridiplantae > Streptophyta > Magnoliopsida > Asparagales > Orchidaceae > Vanilla > Vanilla planifolia. The sequence continues at coordinate 5,867 of JAIUJO010001547.1, forward strand.
CATGCTCACACACACACATGCCCACCCATGCATATGCAGATTTACATGCTCACATGCATGCGATCCAACTCACATGTACACATAAAGACACACACTCACATGCACAAGAATAGCTCATAGAAGGGTAGATACACCTACACACACATGTACAGCCACATGCAGACATGCACAAGCAAACAAACATGCACACGCACAAATCCATGCAAGCACATACACACACACACCCAAATGCATGTTGACATAAGTAATTGAAAAAATATAGGCACCTACATACAAAAACACAGACCCACATGCACGAGCATAGACGTATGCTTGCACACAAGCATAAACACAAATACAAATTCACAAACACACATACACACACACACACATGATCACACACATGCACAAAAATACCATAGATAGAGAAACACACACATGCACACACACATGAACACACTCGCACATACACATGCCAGTGGACACTCATAGACACACAAACACATGTAGACACATGTGCTTAAACTTGCACACACACACACACATAGGCATGCACTTATGCACTCATAGACTTGCACTCACATGCATGCACATACACATAAACATGTGCACACGCACACATACATACAGGTACACACTTATGCATACAAACACACACCCACACATGCACATACACAAACACACACACATGTAAGCACACACCCACACACATACACGCATTCAAACACACACACACATGGACACACATACGTACACACACAATTGCACATGTACATACAAACACTCGCACATGCACTCACACACATGCACACACCCATGCATTTACTTGTGCATTTGTACACACTCACACATATGCCCATGCACATATTCACATAGGTATACACACAAGTACACCCACATATACCCACATGCTCAAAAACTCACACATATGCACACATGTAAATACACACACATGAACATGAACACACTTGTACAAACATACACATGAACATGCACACACATACATAAACACATGCTCAAACACACACACACATGCACACACATACATGTACATGAATTAGCACACAGATATGCACACACACATGCATACACTTGTGTAAACATGCACATACATACATAGACACAAAGGCACACACACACAAACAAGCACACACATATGAACAATCACACACATATACTTGCACACATGTGCATGCACATGCACACACACATGTGCGTACGTGGACACGGAAACAAACACACACAAACACCCATGCACAACCACGCACACAGACACACTCACATTTTTGCACATGTGTAGTTGCACATAGACACTCAAACATATGTAAATGCCCACACATGTTCACACACACTCTCACACACACATGACACACAATCATATATGCACGTGCACACACATTTTGCACAAAAATACACACACACACATTAATATGCACATCGAGCCACACTCCCACACACACAAAAATAAACACAAGAATGTGCATGGTAACACATAAACGCACATGCACTCATAGGCATAAACAAACACACTCATGCACAAACACACACACACACAGGAAAACACATGTGTAAACAAATACAAAAATACACACAGACACAAGCACACCCATGCACACACATAAACACACACAAAAACAAACATGCACACACATGCACTCTCACACATAGATGCACGTGCACATAAGCACAAATGCAAGCACACACACACACACTGACCACACACATAAACACACACATTGACCACACACATAAACACACACACATATACAAACATGTATACACACACCCACACAAACATAGCCATGCACTAATGAACAAACACCTACACACAAATACATGTACATTTTTACACATACTTGCACCCATGCACACACAAACCCCACACACTCCCACACACATAGACAACTATGCACACATGCATGCACATACACATGCACATATACAGAGGCCTACAAATGCCCATGCACACACATACATGATTATAGATAGACATGCATAAATGCACACACACTTGCTAACAATAAACACTTAGAAACACTTGTATGCACCCACATGCACACAAATGCATGTAGACATGTAAAAAAATACATGCACTTTATAGTCACATGAACACATGCAAGTCTGTACATATGCATGCATATACATGCACACACATGCACACTTGCACATGCACACACACACATGTGCACACATAAGGATGCACACACACAAACACACTTGGACAAGCACACACACATGCAAGTGCAGACACACAAAAAAGATACACCTACATGTGCACACATGCACACACACACACACACATGTGCACACACAAGTAAACATAAATACACATATAGGAACACATATTTGCACCCACACATGCACAAATACATGCATGTGCATGGATGTTTGCACACTTGCATGAAATTCATACACACACAAGAGCACACAAGCACATTGGTGCACATGCACACACACAAAGAAATATATGTGCTCTCACACACCCCACACACATGCATATGTGGATTAACACACATGCAAATGCACATGCATGCACAAACACACATGCATAAGTTCACACACACACACAAACACAAGCTAACAAACATGAACACACACACACACACACACAGGCTCTCAGACACGCACACACTCACACCCACTTACACCACCCATTGAAACCCACAAACATGTATCCACACACACACACAAGGCTAGATACACAAACACATGCATAAGTACATGCTCATATATATGAAAGCATGCACACTCACCCACACACACATACCAACATGTACATATCCATATGCATACAAAGACATTCATGAACACACATGCATACATGGAAACACACCCACAAACAAAGACTCAAATACAAAGACATGCTCGTGCTCACAGCACACCCATATGTGCGCACACACTCGCACACAAACATACACACTTATACATATATGCACACACACACACATATGCACACACATATGGACACACACACAAACGCACTTGCACGCATACTCCACTCATACCCACACATGCACACACACAACCAAACATGCACATACACACACAAACATGCACATGCAGTTGCACACACACATGCATGCATATACAAACATAGACACACTAACACACATTAGACATGCATCGATGCATACAAACACACACACACACCTACTGACCCACACAAACACAATTGCACACACAAATTGGATGCATAAGCACACATACACCCACACATTGACACAAGCACACATGCACACAAACTCACAGACACTCACACACATATACACATATGCATAAATTCACACACACATATATGTACATGCACACACATACAAACACAGTTATAAATATACAAACATGCTTACATGCACACAAATGCATGTGTAAACACACATCCATATGCAAAATATAAACACACGAACATGAATAAGTGCACACACATACACTTGCACAAGCACACATGCAAGCTCATGCATATAGGCACACATGCACAATCACACACAAGCACATTTTTGTCATGCACAAACAAGAAAACACACATAGATATACGCTCATGCACAAAAACACACACCAGACAATCCTATACACAGAAGTAGACACACACACACACAAATGCACCTACACACACATGTGAGCACATGAAATTGCACTCACACACACACACACACTAATATGTTGGTGCACACACCTATGGTTACATACACCCCACATAGACACATGCACGCATGAACATAAGAACACAAATTCAGATGCAAATCCACACACATGTACTTGTATGCATACATACACATGCACACATACACATGTGTGTAAACACATTTTCTCTCTCACACACACACAAAAGGAACACACTTGGACATACAAAACAGATACAAAAGCAGACTTGCACAAATACACACAAACTCATATACACACATACATGTAGATATGTACATAGATGTGTGCAAACACCCACCACACAATTCACATGCATGAACACACAAAACATACAAAACACACACATATATGCTCACACACACACACACAAATGTACACATGCACCCACGCACACTTACAAGCATGTGCACACACACACATCCACATAAACATACACAAACAAAACTATAATGACATGCATGAACACATACATAAAATCAAACATGCGTGCACCCATGCACAGGCACAAGAACATGTACACAAAACATCACACACACAACCACACTTGTTCACATACACACACATGCTCAAACATATTTACATACATGCATATATACATGCACTCACACACACAGACATAGACAAATATGCACATGCAAACACACACACACACCTACATAGACTCGCATGTACCTATATGCACACACATACTTGCACAAACACATACACACAAAATAACACATAAGCACACACACACACATACACACATACTGACATGGATGCATGAACACTTATATGCATTCACTCATGTGCGCACATCTACATACACATACATTTCTGAACAAACATATAAGAGGGAGAGAGAGAGAAAGAGATGTACGTGTGCACACATGTACACTAGTGTGTATACACAAACAACCACATACACACACACACACTCACTAACACACACATAATAACACCTACAAACTTTAATACACATAGACAAATACACACAAAACACACACAACATAAATAGTACACACACATGCACAGACTCATGCATGCACACATACACACAAACACACACATGCACACAGACATATAAACATGTGCACACACACACACATGCACATGCACTCACACACACATACAAACACACATGTATGTTAGACACACTTACCTACACCCACACACACACGCAAGAACATACTTCAACACACGCATACATACACATATTCGCACATGCACACACACACACATGCACATGCATGCACACACACCAATGCACACACATGGATACATAAGCTCATGCACACACATGTAGATGGATAGAAATAGATAGACACACACACACATGTACACACAATGGCTCACAAACATGCACATGTATGTACACATACTCATACAAACATACACACACAGACACACACACAAATGCATACACACATAAAGACACATGCACACACACACTCACACAAAACGTTGCATACTCACATACAAATGCATAGGAACACACACATGCACTCGTAGGCCCACATATACCCACATATATATAAGCACATATGCACACACACACATGCACACAACTAGATCCACATACATACATGCACGCATACACATGCACATGCACAAACACACATGCATAAATGTATAAACACATACACATGCATGCATATACACACATAGAAACACATGTGTGCAAATGCAGACATGCACACACACATGCATGCACACACAAATGCACACACCCACATACATGCACACACATGCATGCACACAAGCATGAAAGCATGTTCACACGCACACACATGCACACATACACACACACATGTAGACACAAACATGCATAAGGACACACAAAAGCACATGAAGGCATGCACCCACACATGCACACATGTGAGCATACACGTAAATGCATATGTACACATACATAGACAAATATGCATGCATAGACACATATGCATAAACACATACATACACCCACACATGTGTGCACAAGAAAAAACATATGCATGAACATATGCACATGCACTTAGATGCACACACACATATACACACACACAAGTACACAAGCATGCACACACACACACACATGCACGTGCATAAGCCTACTCATATGCACATGCACACACATGAATATGCACATGCATCTACATACATACATGAACATGCACACACATATAAAAATTCACCAACATACGCATATATGCATGCAAATATGCACGCACACACACACAAACTTGCTTGTAAACATAAATGCACACACAAACATACATAAACCCATACACACCCACACACATGCACTCCCAGACCAACACACAAAAAAAGTGTGCACATGCACACGCACACATGCATTCATGCATGCATGCATGTACAAATACACACACAAACTCATGCATGCAAATACACGCACACATGTACATGATTGCACATGGACAACCATACATACACACATGCACTCACATAGACTCACACACACACTTAAGAATATCCGTGCATACACACACATAAAGTAACATGTGCATATACACACAGAAAGTAACAAGTGCATACACGCACACATAAGCACACATAAGCACACATGAACACATGCAAAAACATAAACTTACACACACATACACATGCACACACACACACACACATACACACACTCATGTTCACACACATGCACATATGTCACAACACATACACATATGGATGCACACAAATAGACAGACATGCATGTATACACACATGCTCTAATATGTGTACTCACCTGTGCATACATTCACATACATGCAAGCATGCACACGCACACCCACAAAGACACACAAGCATTCATGCACATGTGCATAGAAACTCAAGCAAAAATGAATACACCCATACACATATAAGAGAAAACACACATATATGCCCACACACACACATAGTCACAACCACACCCATAAACATGTGCATAATATATGTACACAAACATGCACACACATGCACATACATGCATGCTCACATACACACACATTCTCATGCATGCAAATACATGCACACATGTACATGATTGCACATGGACCACCATACATACACACATGCACTCACATAGACACACACACACACAAACACTTAAGAACATGCATGCATACACACACACACATAATGTAACATGTGCATACACACACATAAAGTAACAAGTGCATACGCACACATAAGCACACATGCACACATGCAAAGAAAAAAACTTACACACACATGCACATGTGCACACATGCACACACTCATGTTCACATGCATGCACATATGTGCACAACACATACACATATGGATGCACACAAATAGGCACATATGCATGCATACAAACATGCTCTCTTATGTGCACTCACGTGTGCATACATTCACCCACACATGCAAGCATGCACACACACACACACACCAACAAAGACATACAAGCATTCATGCACATGAGCATAGAAACTCATGCAAACATGAATACACACATACACATATAAGACAAAACACACATATACGCACACACACACATGGTCACAACCACACCCATACACATGCACACCCATACACATGTGCATAATATATGCACACTGACATGCACACACATGCACATACATGAATGCACACACACACACAAAGACATGCATAAACACACCAATGTGCACTCACATGCACGTACACACCCATACACACAGACATATGCATACATACACAAACTCGCATGTACACAATGTGTGATCTCACGTATACACACATGCATGCATTCACACAAAAACACATGCACACACATAGGCACACAAATATGCACAAATACATGCATGCACACATGCATAAGCACACACATGCACAAATGCACACACACACACATATGCACACCCACACATGTAAACATGCACACATACATTCAAAACCACATGCACACACGCATAAATACACAAAAGCACACACATGTGTGATCATGGACACAAACATACATACACACACACAAAAATGCTTAGATGCACACACAAAGATACACACAGACAACAGACGTTAATTGTGTGAGATACACACACACAAAAATTTTTGAATAAAAAAAAATTAAGCTTAAAAGTAAACATTTATTTTTAAGAAGATTTGTCAACAAAATAAAATTACTCAATAATAAAAGAAATCTACCAAGTTTTTTTCAATAGTTTTGCAAAAACTCATGCTTACATCTACCATTGGTCATTGATCAAGCTTCCACTAACCACTTCTTTTTATCAATGTCGATTGGGGTAAACAAATTACAAACCAATCTCTAATAAGACAACAAAATAAAAAAATTGGCAAAATAGAAAATAAAAAACTTTATAAAAATTTTTACATATGAAATTCCCACTCTTTTAAATTTCAAACAAGAGTGATGCAAACTAATTAATGGTGTAGATGCTACAAAGATAATGTAGAAAGATTATAGAAGAGAGCAGAAGAAATAATAATTGAAAGAACCCGTTGGTCCCGCAAGCACGCTAAAATTTGATACTCTCAAATTTGGACTTCTCTTGAGCGTTTATGAAATACACCTTGAGTTAATTTACCACAATATATCTTGACATTTAACTGAAACAACATTAAGCTCAACATGGTATTAGTACTATTTAGCTTTATTTTATGATCATCGCGACAAAGGATACAACAATCACTCTTAAAAGATTATAAAATTGATATTATAATTTAATTTATACTAATAAAGACAATGTAATATTAATGAATAAACAGTGATATAATATTCACTATTCTTGCTCACCTTATTTGATAGGCTTTACTCTCCCTAAATTTTGTCTTGCACTCCCATTGAATTCTAGTACTAAGTTTTCTCCTTGTAATCATTCTAAAGAGTTAGAGTCTATGAAAGAATTAAATAGATAATGGCTTGATAAAAATATCAAATAATTAGACAAACACGAACATGAACATGCACACACGCACACACATGCACACTAACACAAAAAAATGCATGCACGCACAAGCGCAAGTATGCCCACTCACATCCACACTCACACAAGCATTCATGCACACACACACACTTAAAAACACACATACACACTCAAACATATGAACATGCACACAAAAAAGCACACATACACACACAAACACATGAACATGCACAAACAAAGGCACACATACACACACACAAACACATGAACATGCACACACATATACACATGTGGGCATACACATGCCAATGCACTATACTTACACACACACACACTTATGTGTGCATGCTTACACACACACTCATGCATGCATGCACACGCACCCACACACAACGACAAACACACGAGAAGGCATGCACACACAAGCACACATGCTTGCACAGACAAGCACACATGCACACACATGAACATGAAACACATCGACATGTGTCCATGTGTACACACACACACATGAACACAGGTGCAAACAAACATATACACATCCACATATACAAACACAAATACACACACACTCCTACAAACACATGCGTGCATGTGTAAAAGCATGCACATTCACACACAAACACAAATGTAGATACACACATGCACGCATACACACATGTATACACACACACACACATATACACACACACATGTACACATGTAAACTTAGAAACATGCTCATGTATGCACATAGGCACAAGTGCATATAGATGTTGAGTCACACAAAGAAATACACATGTGTGCATGTGCATACAACCACACACAAAAATTCAAACAAATGAAGACATATGCACACACACAAGTACACATGCACAAGTACACAAGCACATGCATGAATTTACACTTAAATGAACATACAGACATGTGCACATGCACACATACACACACACGCATCCATGCACAAATAAACACTCAAGTACCCACAAATTCTCCCACACATGTGCATGTGTACACATATAAACATATGCTTGAACACGCACAAGCATGCATGCATGTGCATGCACACACACACAAACCAACACACACATCCCCAGACATATGCAAGAAAGAATGCATGCATGCATGAGCATAGAAACATGCCCCCAAACACTAGCACACATTTACATACACATACAATATGCACAAAGGTACACAATCACATACACACATGCATGTCTATAGCCACACATATACATGTGCTTACATATACACATGCACTGTCACACACACACACAAGCACACATGCACACAAACAAACACACCCAAGCATACACATACACAAACATGAGCACTTGTACTCACATATACACAAACCCACACCTACACCCAAGCATTCCTGCATGCATAGTACACACTTGTTCACACACATCCCTACACACAGATACACACATACTAATACAAATATGTGTGCACACTTACATGTACACACAAAAATATAAACACACATGCACATGCATGCATGCACACACACACACATACTCATTCACATATACGTGCCTACAAACATACCAATGCATATGTGTATGCAAAAAAAAACTCACTCGCACAAGTACACAAACATGCAGCTACACATGCACAAAAGCACACAAGCACACATATACATGCACACACATAGACCCACACACACTCAAATGCACATAAACTCATGTGTGTATGCACACACACACACACATAAGCACACACACACATGCACATGCACACAAATAAGAACAAACACATGCATATGCACACACATTCACATGCACACACACAAGTGAGTGCACTTGCACGCATACACACACCTACACACAGCCACATACACATGCGAATGCATACACACCCACGCAGGTGCACATGCATGCATGCACACAAAACACACAAGTATACAGACATGGAAACACATATAGAGACACACAAATGAGCACATGCATAAGCACACACATGCATATTCACACACACAGACACCCATATGCACACACACATTAACACACATATACACACATGCCGACCTATTTGCACTCACACATACACAAACACCCACACACACCTACACACACCAACACACATGAACTCACACATACACACACATGCCCACGACACACAAGTGCATACGTGCATACATACAAAAATGCACATGAACACACAGACAGACACATATACTTCCACACAAACATAGACAAACTCACATGCACATACACACACACACGTATGCACATGCATGTGTGTAGTCACACAAATACACACACATGCACATACACATGCACGCACATGAAGATGCACAGAAATGTGCTCACCTAAATCCATACACACATGCACCTATATGCATACACAGACACACATGCAAACACACACGCACCACACACACACACCTAAACACATAAACACACACACACACATGCACTCATACACACATAGACATATGTGCCAATATAAACACATACATGTACACATCTATGCACAACACAAACACATCTCCACAAACACCCCTACATACATATGCACTACTCATAAAAACATGGATGCACTCACACACACATGCACACATGTACACATGTACTCAGCCTTGCAAACATAAGCAGATAAACACACACATGTGCAGACATGCATGTCCAAATCCACACACACATGTATGCAAAAATCTACATATATGTAACCACACACATATACAAGCACCCATAAATATACACATGCACACACACACACACACATGTAGACACAGACATGAACATGCATGCACACATAGAAGCTCACACATGCGCACATAAACACATAGAAGCACATATACATAAGCACACACACACACGCATGCGTACAATTGTGCCCACACTTGGACAAGCACACACATAGGTGCCCACACTTGGAAATGATTTGCTTTTATTTGATTATATAACTATGTATATCTGAATCTTTTATTATATGAGCTTCATATTACATTGATTTGTTAATAATACATTGCTTCAATCTCTTTTATTTCAACTTTAATAAATATTTAACAAATATTAAATAAATTGTTTATTATTATATAAGCTTATTTTCTCTAGTAATTATTAGTAATTCCAAATGATGTTTGATGGAGGTGAAACAAGTGTTATTGGAATCATGTCAATGAGCATTAAAAAAATTCTATATTCCCTTCTATTCTTTTAGATATTTTTCCATGGTTTTGGCACCCTTTAAGATACTTTTTGATTCATACATGATATGATCATCAAAGAAGTTACATAGATACTCCTTAGTATCTTGGAATTTAAATTTTTCAAGTAATTAATCTCATTTGTTTTTAAATTTTCTATTTTCTTTTTTTTTTGTTAGTACGTATCCCTTAATCTTCTCTTGTGTAACCTTTACATTGTTCAAGTTTATTATATGACAATGCTTCAATTTTTCTTATTTGAACTTTAAATATATTTATTTAACATTAAATTTGTTTTTTATTCTTATAGACTTTTGTAATTTGTACTAATTCTAAATGAAATCTTGTTAGGATGAAAGAAATGTCATGGCACTCATTTTAATTAGCTATACCAAATTATATATCTAATTATTAATTTTTGAAATCTTTACCTTCTTTATTTTTTTTACAACATTATAGAAAATTTTAGTTAATATTTGATTAGATAATCAAGAATGTCACTTGATCTTCTTAGTGTCTTGAAATGAAACTATCCCACAACATTTACCTCATTTCTTTGAAATTTTTTCTTTTATTCTATTAATTACTATGTAATTGTTAATCTCTTTGCATGTGTCCTTTACATTCTATTGATTTGGTCACATTATATTTTTTCAATTTAACTCATTTGAGCTTTAACATATATATATATATATATATATATATAATAATAATATTATTTTAATATTTATCACATTACATTCTAGAGATTTTACTTTCTCATGTTTTTATTCCCATTATTAAAGACTATGTTTCATTCTTAAACTAATGTTTGACAATGTTACACTTGGTCTCCTTACTATCTTAGGATGCAACTTTCGTGTATAAATTTTTCCATTTAATAAAATCTTAAGTTTTATTCCATTACATTGCTTTGTAACATTAAATCTATACTAAGGATAAAGAAAACTTCATTTTACTCATGTTGATAAGCTCTATCTAATTAAAAATATTTTTTTATATTTTAAAAGATCTTTTTTATAGAATGTTTGCATTCTTCATGAGTCATTTCCTTCATTCTTAATAAATAAAATTTTAAAAATATAAAATTAAACATTTAATTTGATAGAGCTCATCTATATGACTCAAATGATATATATTTCACTTTGATCAAACAACTTTTGAAATTACTATGAATTACAAAAGTATGTAAGCACAAATAACAAAAAATAAACCTTTTAATACTAAGTATATACTAAAGCTAAATTGGATAAATTTAAGTAATGTAGTGCAAGAAAATCAAAACAGAGTAATAGTCATATTATAGAAGATTTGGAGTTACATAGAAATATTAGCAAATGAAAGCAACTAATTTGATGAATGAGATAAATTTTATCAAAACATTACATTAAAGGTTACAAAAAAGGATTTGTGTATCATCCATCATCATGAAATTAATTATAAATAAAAAAATCTTGAAAGTCATTTTAATACATTAGAAAACAAATATTTTAAAATATAGAAATTAATATTTAATAACGTAGAGCTCGTCGATATGAGTTCTACAACCACTGTTTTGTCTCCAGTAGTCCTCATTTGGAGTCAAAACTAATCATGGAATCAAATAAGAATAACTACTTTTAAAATATTTATTTTAAAATTTACGAATTATATTTTAACATGAAAATTAGATAAATTGAAGAAATATAATGTTGACAACTATGGGTGATGTAAATCCAACAAATATACAAGTGGTAGAGTTAGAAAAGAATACAAAATTAAAGGGAAAATTTTGAAGAAATTATTCAAATTGTAAGGAAACGTTGTAGTTCATGATACTAACGAGAATGAGCGAAACATCCTCGATTTTGGAACTAGGTACAAATTAAAATGTTTTGTAAAATATGTCAAAATTTTTGGCAAAAATTCTTAAAATAATGTAAAAAATATTTAATTGGGTAAGGCTCATTGAGATGAGTCTAAAGACATTTGTCGTATTTAGATCACACCAATTTCTTTGAATAACAAAATCAAATAAACACAAATGATAACAAATAATTTTTTTAATGTTAAATAAGTATTTATTGTACTTAAATGAAATAAATTAAGGTAATGTAAAATAAAGAAATTGAAGTGATGTAAAAGTAGTATAAGGGGAAATTGTGAGTTTCATAACAATTTAAAAAATCAAAGCAAGAAATTTAAATAAAAGAAATGCATTATAGGAATTAAAATGTCACATCTCAAAATGTTATAAAATAGAACATTCCAAAATAAAGAAATGAATATTTAGTTAGATAGAGCCCGTCGAGATGAGTCTAACTACTTTCGTGTTGTCTCGATAATACCTCTTTTTGAATAACCATAAATTAAAGAGTAAATATGAACAAATAAAAATAATTTAAAATTTAATATTTTTAAAAAATATGATAACAATAAAATAAGATAAATTGACGTGATGTAATATAACAAAATTAACAAGTTCCAAATGTCACATGAGCAAAGATGTTGGCTAACATAATAAAATAACCAATTGAAAGTGAACAATTTCATGAAATGGTATACATTATATGGCAAAGTCACATTCCAAGCTGCTAATATGATAGAGTGTAACATCCTCTTTCGTAAAATTATTTATGATTAATAATGACCAAAAAAGCACACTAAAACAAAAATATTGTCAAATTTGTTACAAATTGAAATGTTTAATAAACATGTAGAACACCTTTAAAATATGGAAATCAATGTTTAATTTAATAGAGCTTATCGAGAGAAGACCAACAACAATTTTTAACTCGTTTAGATGTTGTTCGTAATTATTAAGAATTACTAAATTTATAATTAATAATACATTGTAATTTTAATATTAAATACATGTATTTAAAGTTAAATGATTTAAGAAATCTAAAGTTACTAAATTAAAGTAATGAAAAACTCACACGAAAGAGGATTTTTAGTTACATCGATAAATAACCAAGTCAAAGCAAAAAATTTGATGAAATAAGATAAATTACGAGAGGAAACTACGTTGCAAGAATTGTGGAGATTGAGTGTAAAATTTACATTTGCTAAATTCTGTATAATCAAAAAAACTGATAAAACATACAAAAATTTTAAAAAATAATTATAGGAATAAAAAAATATTTAATTAAATAAAGGTCATTGAGATGAGTCCAACAACATTTGTTTCTTCCTCACTAAATCTTATTTTGAATTACTAGTAATTAATGAAATATATAGACATTAAAAATTTAAAAAAACTATTATTTTAATATTTATTATGTATGTATTAATGCTAAAATAAGAGAATTTTAATAATCATTATACATCAAAATAAAAAATGATGCAAATGTCATAAAGATGAAATTTAGAGTTACACAATATATACCCAAAATAGCGCTAAAATTTTGAAGTTTCCTAAATTATTCACAAAACTTCTATTCCAATGTTGGAAGGAGACAAAGTATAACAACCAATTGGTCAAATCAGGTATAAGTCAAAATGTCTCATAAAGTGCACAAAATTTCTTGAAAATAAAATATTTAAAAATAATAAACTTAATATTTAATATGATCAAACTCATCATGATTAGCCCAAGGAAGTTCATTTCATCTCAACCATACCATGTTTCTAATTTTTATGAGTCTAAAAATTAAATAAGCATAAATAAAAATAAACTATTTTTTAATATTAAGTAAATCTATATTGAAGCTAGGATTAGATAAATTAATTCAATGAATATAGCAAAATCATGGCAATGTAAGGGTCACATCATAAAAAATTTTGAGTGAGATTGCAATATAAAACAATTGAAGGAAACAATTTGTACAAAAAAGTTCCATTAAAATATATTAAAAATATTGACTTGAACTTTCTCGACTGTGAAATAATGCACGAATTAAAATGTCTCTTATAGAATTCCAAAGCCTTTGAAAAAAGATTATTTTAAATAATAAAAGTAATTATGTTATTGGATAAAGGTCATTGAGAAAAGTCTAATGATGTTTGTTCTGTGTCCAGAGCATGTCATTTAGAATTACTATGAATTACAAATGTAAATAATGATAATTAATTTTAAAGTATTATTTTAATGTTGAGTTAATATATAATAAAGCAAAATCAAGATAAAACATAGTTAATATATATAACAAGATCGAAGCAATATAGATATCACACCAGAGAAGATTTATCATTGGATAATATTGTAAGCAAATCAAAGTAAAATAATTTAAAAATAAAGATAAATCCTACAAGAATGTTTCTTTCCAAGATACTATAATGATCGGGCATAACATACTTGATCTTGAAATCAAGTAGCAATTCAAAAGCATTTTAAAGTACTTCAAAGAAAATATATAATAATTAGAAAGATGGACATTATTATTTACATAAATAGAGTTGATCGAGACAACTCCAATGAAATTTTTTTATCGCACTTCATTTGAAATTACTATGAATTATCAAAATAAATAAGAAAAAATAACAATATATTATTATTTTAATATTGAACTATAATTTATTAAGACTAAAATGTGTTCAATTAATGTACCAACCATAATATAAAAAAGTTAAATCAATGTAAATATCACAACACAAAAGATGTCAAGTACTAATGAATGCTAAGTAATTTAAAGTGAAAATTTTCAAAAAATGATACAAATTATTCATCAAGTTGTATACTACTAAACTTTGAAAATCAAGAGTAACATATTCAATCATGAAATTAGTTAAGAAATTAAAATGTCTTGTATAATGAGCAAAAGAATAGAAAATAAAATATTAAAAAAATTAAAAAGTAAATATTTATTGGATAAATATCATCGAGAAAATTGTAATACTATGCAACTTTTCATGATCAAACCTCGTTAAGAGTTACTATAAATAGCAAAAACAAATCATAAGAAATAATAATAAGGTATTACTTCAATATTAAGTACATATATATAATAAAGCTTAAATTAGATAAATCTATTCATTATAATATAACCAAACAAAAGTTATGAAAAGGACACATGATAAGAGATTTAGAAATCGAATGTAATATAATAAAATAAAATAGAAAAAGTTTGGAAAATGACATAAATTGTACAAGAAAGTTACATTCCATTAGACAAAGGAGATTCTTTTACATGTTCATTACTCAAAACATATACAAATCAAAATATTTTGTCAAGAATCTAAAAAACTTAGATATTAAAATATTTGAAAATATAAATATGATTATTGAATTGCACATTTCTTGTAGAGAAGAGTCCATCAACCTTTTTTTACCACAGTTAGGTCTTATTTGGAATATTATGAATCACAAAATAAATAGAAATAAATTATAATAAAATATTAATTTATTGTTATGTAAATATATATTAAACTAAAAAAATTAAATTGTGAAAATATAATATAACAAAATCAAACAGAAGTAAAGGAAACAAAAGAGGAGAATTAGAGTGCCATAATTATACTAAACCTCAAAGAGAAAATTTTGAAGAAATTAGATAAATTACTCTTCAAAGTTGCATTCCTAGATCCAAGGGAGTTTGAGTGTAAAAACATCCATCATCAAATTTGGTACAAATCAAAAGGCTTCAAAAAGAACTCCAAAAACTAAGAAAATAAAATCTTTAAAAATGAAGAAATGAATATTTAAGAAGAATGAACTCATTAAAAAGAGCACCTCATTATTAGTTCTCTATTGTTTAGACCACATTTGAAATTGCCATGAAATACCAAAGGAAATAAGCATAAAAATGATAAATTATTATTTTAATTTTAATTATTTATATACTAAAGTTGAAATAAGATAAATTAAATTAGTGCAATGTAACAAAAGTAAAGCGGAAAACGTCACACACAAAAAAATTGTCTATTACGTAGTATGATATCAAAATAAAAACAAAAAACATAAGAAAATGGGATAAATTTACAAAAAAAAAGTGACATTTAAGGATATTAAGGAGGCCCAGTGTAACATCCTCAATAATGAAATCACATACAAATTTAAATGTCTCATAATGTATGCCAAATACTTCATAAACAATTTAATAAAATAAATATGAATATCTAGATTTTCCCCTTGATGATGAGTCCAATGATGTTTGTTTCCTGTTGACCAAAACTCGTTTTGATTTAGAACCAATTACAAATGTAAATAGTCAAAAATAATAATAAAGTATTTGTTTATTATTTTTGAAATATATATTAAAGCTAAGTTAAGCTGAGTTAAATCTTTATAATATATCAAAATCAAAGTTATGTAAAAGTTCTATGACAGAAGATTTTGAATTACATAGTAACATAACTAAATCATGGCAAAAAATTTGAAAAAAAGACATAAATTATGCAGCATAGCTTATTTCCAAGATATGAAGGTTTGAAAAGTGACAAGAAGTATTGAAAAATAAAATAATTAAAATATATATATATATTATTCGATTGAGCTCATCGAAATGAGTTTAAAGAGGATTGTCTTACCTTAATCAGACCTTGTTTGGGATTTTTGTAAACTATATTAGAAAATAAGAATAAAAAATAAAAAAAATATTATTTTTAACATTAAGTAAATATATAATAAAACTTAGCTATTATAAATTGAAGTAATATAATAAAATCAAATCATGTCAACGTACAATTTCATGTGAAAGTGACATATCTAAAATAAAAAATTTGATAAAATGAGATAAATTGTACACAACTGTTTTTTTGTCTAAGATTCTTGGGAGATTGAGAGTAACATACTTCAACATTTAAATAAGGTATGAATTAAATTGTTTAGTAAAAAGACAAAAAAATTACAAAAGAAAAAATTTCATAATGTAAAACATATTATTTAATTGTATAGTGATAAATGTTTTTTGAAATTACTTTAAATTAACATAGTAAATAATCATAAATAAAACAAGTCATTACTTTAGTATAAAGCAAATATATATTATAGCATAAATAACATAAATTGAATCCATATACGATAAAAAAATCAAAGCAATGTAAAGGTCACATGAGAGATTTAGAGTTGCATAATAATTTAAGCAAACTAATATGAAAAATTTTATAGATTCGGATAAATTGTTAGGGAAAGTTATGCTCCAACATATTAAAGAGATCGAGTATAACATGCAAGGTTATCAAATAAAATAAAAATTAAAATATCTCGTAAAGAATTAAAAATCAAAGAAAATAAAAATTTTTAAAAAAATATTAAAAATGAATATTAAATTTGTTAGAGCTTCCCAACATAAGTCCAATGACATCTCTTTCAACTTGATCAGACCTCTTTTGGAATTATTATTAATTACAAGAGTAAATATGCATAAACAAAGAAAAACTATTCTTTTAATATAAGTAAATATGTATTAATACTAAAACTAGATACATTGAGATAATGTAATATAACCAATTCAAAATGGCTTAAATGTCACATTAGAGGAGATTTAGAGTTACAAGGTAGTATAATAAAATCAAAGCAAAACAAATGGTGAAATGTGATAAATTATGTGGGAAATTGTATTCCAAGATAGTAAGGAGATAAAGCTTAACAATTTTTATCATCAAATTAGATATACCTCAAAATGTCCCTAAAGCTTACCCAAAACATAGAAAATAAAATATTCAAAAATTATAGAAATTAATATTTAATAGTGTGGAGTTTATTAAGATGAATACAACTACATTTATTTAATCCCAACTAAACTTGAGTTAAAATTAATGTCAATATCAAAAAAAAATAAACATAAAGAATATTAATTATTATCTTATTATTCATTAAATATATATATGGAGGCAAAAATGAGATAAATTAAATCAATGTAGCATAATAAAACTAAATCAACGTAAATATCAAGTGAGAAGAAATGTTTAGTTATATAGTAATATATCAAAATCAATTAACAAATTTTGAGAAATATGATGAATAACATCAAAATGTTGCATTCAAAGAAAATAAAGTCACTTTGTAAGAATCAAAATTCCTCTTAATGCACACAAAAATCCTAAACAATAAAATATTTAAATATTTAGAAATAAGTATTAAATTTGGTAGAGCTCATTTAGAAGAGTTTAACTACATTTTTTTCATCTCGATTTTACCTGTCTTTTAATTACTACGAATTACCAATGTAAAAATCATAAATAATAATAACTTATTATTTTAATATTGATCAAAACTTTATTAACACTATAATGAGATATATTGAAGTAATGTAATATAACCAAGTGAAGTTTATATAAAGGTCACTAGATAGGAGATGTAAAGCATTATAGAAAATTATTAGTTCAAAATAAAAAATTGAAGATATCATATTACCTTTATAATAAGTTGTGTTCCATGATATTAAGGAGATTGAAGAAATCAAATATACCACATTATTACAAAAATGAATACTTACTTAGATATACATCATCTTGACAAGTCCAAACAAGTTTGTATCACCTCAATAAGACCTTTTTAAAAAATAATAGGAATAACCATAGTAAATATAAATAATAACAAAGTATTACTATAACATTAAGTAAATGTATGTTAAAGTTTATGAAGAAAAATTGAATCATTAATATATAACAAAATCAAAGCAATGGAAAGATCATATTATGAAGCATTTACAGTTTCATAATAATATAACTAAATCAAAAAGAAAAATTTAAAAAAATGATATAAATTATATACAATAGTTATATTCTAACCAACTAAGGAGATTACACCCACCATTGTCGATAGTAAAAAAAAGAACAAATTGAAATATCTCATTAAACATTAAAAAATGTAGAAAATAAATAATTTTAAAAAATAATAATGAATATTAAATTGGATATAACTTGTCAAGACAAGTCAAACAACCATTTCTTTTGCCTCGATTAGACCTTATTTCGAATTACGACGAATTATAAAAGTATTAAAAAATAATAAATATTTATAGTAATATGAAATAACTATATATATTAAATATGGAATTTTATAAATTCAACTAACATAATTCAACCAAATCAAAATAATGTAAATTTCACATTAGAGGATGCTATGAGTTACAAAATAATATAACCAAATCAAAGTACAAAATTGGTAGAAATAAGATCAATTTTATGAGAAGGATACATTCAAAGATACTAGAAAGATCGAGTTTAGCATTCTCACTCATGAAATTATGTACATTTCAAAATCTATCATAAATAATGCTGGAACCATAGAAAAATATTTAAAAATGTATAATTGAATATTTAA
This sequence comes from Vanilla planifolia, assembly GCA_023846275.1. Lineage (NCBI taxonomy): Eukaryota > Viridiplantae > Streptophyta > Magnoliopsida > Asparagales > Orchidaceae > Vanilla > Vanilla planifolia. The sequence continues at coordinate 26,646 of JAIUJO010001547.1, forward strand.
TATCTTAGGGCTCTTTCGAATTAGTTTAACTACATTTGTTTCTTCTCGATTAGACATCGTTTAAATTTTTTTTAGATTTCAAAAATGAATAAATAAAAAAGTTATTATTTTAATATTTGGAAAAGATAAACATGATTATTTAATTTGATAGAGCATCGAGATGAGTACAATAATGTTAGTCTAATCATCCTCATACTTTGTTTGTAATTACCACAAATAAGCATAAGTAAAAAAAAAACTTCTTATACTAATTAAATATGTATTAAAACTAAAATAGGATAAATTTAATAAACAAAATCTAACCAAATCAAAGCAACATAAGTGTCACAATAAAATAGATTTAGAGTTACATAGTAATATAACAAAATCAAAGTGAAAAATTTGAAAAAAAAATTAGGTAATAGTATGACTAAGTTGTAACTCAATATACTTAAATGATAGTGCAACATCCCTTACCATCAAATCAACTATGTACCAAATATCTTGCAACATATGCAAAAGCCCTAAAAAATAAAGAATTTTAAAAATATAAAAATTAAATAGTAAATTAAGAGAGCTTGATGATATGAATCCAACATTTTTTGTTTATCCTTAACCATACATCACTTAGAATTATTATGAATTACTTAAATAAATAATAATCTATTATTTTTTATATTAAATAAATATATCTATAAAAACTAAAGTAAGATAAATTAACAATTTAATAAAAAGAAATCAAAGAGATAGATTGCCACACGATAAGAGATTTAACATTACATAGCAATGTAACAAATCAGTGCAAAACAGGGGAAGAAATCTGATAACTTTTATTATAATGTTGCACTCCATGACATTATGTAGATAGAATCTAGCCTCATTGATCATGAAATCTTCTACAAATCAAAATGACTCATAAAGCATGTGTAAACACTAGAAAATAAAAACTTTAAATATATTTTAATAAATGTTTAATTAAATAGAGCCAACCAAGACTAGTTCAATGATGTTAATTTCACCTGGATCAGACCTCTTTTGGAACTACTATGGACAACAAAATTAATAAAGACTAAATAACCATAAATTACTATTTTATTATTATATAAACTTAAAGCTAAAATGAGACAAAGTAATGTCACGAAACTAACTGAAAGCGATAAATAATTATTATTTTAATATCACCAAACTAAGGCAGTGTAATTATCACATTTTGAGAAGTTTAGAATTGCATAGGAACAGAACAAAATCAAAAGCATACAACTTGAATAAATGAGAAGAATTTTATTGGTAACTTGCATTCTATTGTACAAAGGAGATTGAGTATAACATTTTTTATCTTAAAATGAGGTAAAACTCAAAATGTACTGCAAAACATGCCAAAAACATAGAAAAATATATTTTTTAAAAAATTATTAAATGATTATCAAATTATATAGATCCTACCCAAATAAGCTATATGTCATTTGTTGATCTTAATCAAACATAATTTGGAATTACTATGAATTACAAGCATAGATAACTATAAATAATAATTAATCTTTTTAAAATTAAGTAAATATATATTAAAATTGAAATAAGAAAAATTACAAAAATATAATATGTCCAATTCATAGAAAAAATTTCAAGAAATGAGTTGAATTCTAAAACAAAGTTGCCTTTTAAGATACCAGGGAGATTAAGTGTAACATTCTTTATCATTAAATCATGCAACAATCAAAATATCTTATAAAATATTCCAAAACCCAAGAAAATTAATTACAAAAAAAGGAAAAATCACTATTCAATAGAAAATAATTCATTAAGTTAAGTCCAATTATGTTTATTTTATCTTGATGCAACTCATGTGAAATTACTAAAAATTACAAAAGTAATTAGGAAAAGGAATAATAAATTATTATTTTATATTAAGTAAACAAATATTAAAGTTGAAATGAGATATGTTAAAATGATCTAATATAACAAAATAAATGTGATGTATAAGTTATACAAGAGGTAAAGTTGCTCACCAAAATACTAAAAATATCAAATGTAACATTTTCAAACATCAAATCTAGTAAGAATGGAAATATCTCATCAAGCATGCCAATAGCTAAGATAATAAAAACATTTTAAAAAACAACTATTGCTTTTGATAGCGCTTTTAAAGGCCAGTCCAATGACATTTAAGTAGTGACAATCAAACCTTTTTTTAGAATTACTAACAATTATGGAACAAAAAAATGTTATTTTATTGTTAAAGAAATATGTATTAAAGGTGAAATTAGTTAAATTAAAGCATTGTAATATAATGAAAAATGATGCAAACTTAATGTGAGAGGGGATTTGGAGTTACTTACCAACATAACCAAATAAAAAATTTTTAAATAGTTATAAATTTATGATAAAGTTGCATTCCAATAAATAAAGAGAAAAACTATAATATACATAGTCATCAAATTAGAAATGAATTGAAATATCTAATAAGTCATAAAAAATTTAAGAAATAAATATTTTAAAATGTAAAAATAAATATTTAATTTTAATATAGCCTGTCTAAGAGTTAACAAAGTTGTTTTCATCTCGATTGAACATTGTACAAAACTATTATGAATTACCAATCCTAAAGTACAAATATTAATAAATTATTAGTTTTATATTAATTAATTAAAAAAATTAAATGAGAAAATTTTAAGGAATGTAATATAATGAAATCAATGCAAAAAAATTAGTGATGTCGCAAATTATGCAAGACGGTTGCATTGCAAGATATTTTAAAGTCAAAGTATAGGATCTCGACCATCATCTCATGTATGAAATGAAATAGCTCATAAGACTGACCACAATCTAAGAAACTAAAATCCTTAAAAGTACAAAAATAAATATTTAGTTTTCTATAGCTTGACATGATAAGTCCAATTACACTTATTTTGACTATATCAAACCTAGTTCAGGATTTTTATGAATTATATAATTAAATAAATAATAATAATAAATTATTATTTTAATATTAAATTAGTAAAATGTAAATCTAGAATAAGATGAATATAAGCAATGTAATAAAAACTAATTAAACTAATGCTAAGGTCACATGAGAGTGGAATTAGAAGTTTAATATTAAAATAACCAAATAAGAGAAGTAATTTATGTAATGACGTGAATTATATGTGAAAATTTTATTCCAAATACTAAGGAAATTGAATGAGAGATTCTTGATCATATAATATAGCACAACCCAAAAGTCTCATAAAACTAAAAAATAGTTAATTTGATAGAGCTCATTGAGTTGTGCCAAACAACATTTGTTTTGCCTTGATTAGACCACATTTGAACTTATTGAGAATTAGCAAACCAATAAGCATTAAATATTAATGAATTAATTTTTAATATTGTAGAAAGTTTTTTTTAACAAAAATAAGAAAAATTATTGCAATTTAGTATAACTCTTTGAAATTGATGAAAATGTCACATAGGAGGAAATTTTGAGTGTGATATTAACATAACCAAGCAAAAATGAAAAACTAGAAAGCATGACTTCAATTATATTAAAATATTCAATTCCAATATATTAAAGACATCGAGTGTAACATTTTTTCATCATATAAAGTACACATATTCATGCAAAAAAGCTTCATAATGAAACATTTAATAAAATAAAAATGAATATTTATTTTGATAGAGGTCATCAAGATGAGTCCAGCAATGTTTCATTTGTCTCTATAAGACCTCATTTAAAGTTATTGATAACTGCCTAGGTAAATAAGCATGCATAATAATAAAATACATATTACTAAGTAGAAGGAGTGTAATATTAAAAAAATACAAAAATAAATATTAAATTTTGTAGAGCTCATTGAGATGTGTCCAACGTTGTTTGTTTAAGCTCTATTCGAATGAATTCTGAATTACTGTGAATTAGTAATGCAAGAAGGCATAAATAATAAAAACTATTTTTCAATATTGAGTAATTTAAGATATATTTGAAATGAGAAGAATGGAAGTAATGTAATCTAAGCAATGAAATAAAAAAATGTGAAGAAATTTAGATAAATTTTACTCGGAAGTCGTATTCCATGATAGTGAGATGGCAGAATGAAACTTTCTTGAACACCAAATTAGGCATGAATCGTAATACAACTGGAACATCAAAAATCATTGGAAACCTTTTATTTAAAAATAATAAAAAACAAATTATTATTTTGATAGGGTTCATTATGATGAGTTTGATGGCATTTATTTTCAAATAAATAACTAATTTTAAAATTACGTCTAAATATATATTATGTCTGGAATGAGAAAATTCGAAGCAATGTAATACAAAATAATTTAAAAAAAGTTTGGGTTACACAAGAGGACAAAAAAGGCTTCATAATTATACAACCAAATAAAAAAGAAAAAGTTTAAAACTTACCAAAATCCTATAAACAACTCTTTAAAAAGTATTTAAATAAATATTTTAGGGGTAAGAGCTCATCGAGACATGTCCAACAAAATTTGTGACATGTCAATTAGACTTCACTCTGAACTATTATGAACTACCATGTCAATAAACATAAATAACTATAAAGTATTGTATAAATATTAAGTAAATAGGTATTAAATTTGAAATGAGATAAATTAAAACTATGTGATACAACGAAATAAAAGCAAACCTTTTGGAAAAAAAATCATAAATTTATTAAAGAGATAATTTGTAAAGTCGTTGATCGTAATATCAAATATAAATTGGTTACCATTTAAAGCAAACTAAATTCCCAAAAAATTTAAAAGAATCATAATGATTATTTAAATAAATATATCTCGTGTAGATGACTCAATCAAAATCAATGTAAATAAAAGCAATGTAACTTAACCAAATAAAATCAATATAAATTTAACACTAAAAAGATTATAGCTACATATTAACAGAATAAGTTGAAATAGATATATTTGATGAAATGAGATATATTGTACGAGAAAGTGGCATACCAAGATGTTTTAGCAGAAAGTGTGCAAAATTTTTGTTCGTTAAATCATCTGCGAGTTAATATTTCTTGTAAATCATACCAAAACCATAACAAATTATTTGAAAATGTAAAAATGAAATTTTAATTTTATATAGCTCATCAAGAGAAGTCCAATTCATAATTGTTTCATCTTAAAAAAACCCCATTTGAAATTTTTAAGAATTAATATCAATTAGATATTACTTTTTAATTATTTAATGACATATATCAAACTAATATATTCAATAAAATCATGGAAAAAGTTTTGAAGAATAGAAATAAATTATGTGGGAAAATTGTATTCCAAGACATTGAAGAGATAGTGTTTAACATTCTTTATTACCAAATCATGTGCAAATTAAAATACATCATAAAACATTCCAAAAACATAGAAAATATATTATAATTAAAACTATAAAAACATCTATATTATTTGGTAGAGCTCATCAAGATGAGTCCAGTGATGTTTATTTCCTCTGAATGAGACATAATATGAATTACAATGAATTACAACGTTTAAAATTCAAAACATAATGACAATTTATTATTCAAATATTGAGTTAATATATAGAAAATCTTGAATGAGATGAGTGTAAGTATGTGATATAAACAAATCCAGGTAGTACTAAGGTCGCACATAATGAAAGTTAGGAGTTTCATAAAAATATACCCAAATGAAAGAAAATAAGTTGGCAAAATTAGAAACTTTATATGAAAAAGTAATATATCAAGAAATTAAATAAATCAAGTGAGTAATCTCAACTGTATAATAAGTTAAGAATCAAGATGACTAAAAAGGTGTGCGAAAATATTAGAAAAAAATGTTGAGAATAATTAATTATCTCTTTTAGTTCATAGAGCTCTTGAAGATGTGTCAATAAATGTTTTTGTCTCTAGCTCACCTTTTTTGGGATTGCATGAATTTCTAAAATACATAATCTTACTAATAATAAATTATTTAGTTAGATATAGCTCATCAAAAGGTGTCTTGTGACATTTGTTTCACGTTTGGTGGACCTTGTTTGGAATTCCTATATATTATCTAAGTAAATAATTTTAAATATTTATAAATTACTTTTTTAATACTAAACCAATATTTATTGAAGTAGAAATGACTTAAATCGAGGAAAATATGAATAGATAATGTATATGCCATGTTATGTAATAGTAGTATTAAGGATTAATTGTAAAAATCTAAATTAGAGCTAAGCTTTTGTAGAAACAAAATAAATTATATGGGAAAGTTACAATCAAAGATATACTAAGTTGATCGAGTGTAGTGTTTTCAATCAATAAATAAGGTATGAATCAAAATATCTGATAAAAAATTATAAAACTTAAGAAAATAAACTGTTTAAAAATATAAAATTGAATATTTAGATGTAAATCATCATAATGAGTACAATGATCTTTTTATCTTAATTAATCTTTGATTTGAATTACAAAAAATTACTAAAGTAATTAAGCGTAAAAACTACTATTTTAATAGTCAAGTAAATACTTAATAAGACCATCTTAAGAAAAGTTAAAGCATCTTAATATACCCAAATTAAAGCAATGCAAAAGGTAGCACATATTAAGAGCTCATGTTTCATAGCAATATAATGAAGTTGAAGCAAATAATTGTAATAAATAAGATAAATAATTTGAAAAAGTGCATTCCAAGATACAAAGGAGTTTGAGTCTAATATAATTTATTATCAAATTGGGTACTAATCCAGATATTTTGTAAGGCATGTCAAAACTTAGGAAACTAAATTTTTAAAAAAATATAAAAATTAATATTAAATTAAATAGAGCTTATTGAGATGGCTCTAGTGATGTTTGTCTCATTTCAATCCAATCTAATTTTTAATTACTAAGGATTACAAAAATAAATAAGCATAAATAATATTAAAAATATTTTTTAATATTAAGCAAATAATATTTATTATTGAAAATAGATAAATGGAAGCAATTTGATATAATAAAATTAGTTATATTTAGAGATCATATGATAAAAAATTTTGATCATATAATTCTATAATAACATTAAAAAAAATTAAAAAAATGAGATAAATTATATAAGAAAATTGCATTTTGATATGCTAAGGTGATCAAGTATAACATCAACTGTTGTTAATTTTTGTACAAATCTAAAAAAATTTTAAAAATGCAAAAAAAATTTTAAAAAATATTTATAATTATAAAAATTAATGTTTAGTTGGATGGAACTAATTGAGACTGGTCCAACGACATTTGTTTCATCTCAATCAAAGCATATTTAGAATTAGTACAAATTATCAAAATATATTAACTTAAAAAATTATAAAATATAATCTTAATAGTAAGTATATATATATATATATATATATATATATATATATGTGTGTGTGTGTGTGTGTGTGTGTGTGTGTGTGTGTCTGTGTGTGTGTGTGTGTATATATATATATACATATATAAAAGAAAATATGAAATAAATATAAGAAATATAATTGAACCAAATTAAATTGATGTAAAGTGATAAGAGACGATATTTAGAGTTTCATTGTAATACATCAAAATCGAAGGGAATATTTTGAAGAAGTAAAATAAATTATGTAGGAACATTTAATTCCAATTTGTTAAGGAAAAAAGGGATTAACATTCTTAAAAGTCAAATTATGTAAAAATAAATCTTTAAAATTATGCAGAAAATAGAAAATTAAATATTTTTAAAATATAAAATAAATTTTTTTATTGGATAGAGCTCATCACAATTGGTAAAAAAAGATTTGTTTATTCTTGAATGGACCACACTAAGAATAACTATATACTAGAAAATTTACTGAGCATAAATAATAATAAATTATATTTTAATGTCAAAAAATATATATTAAAAAAATTGGATAAATTAAGAAAAATGTAATATAACCCAATCATAGTAATGCAAACGTCATAGGAGAGGATTTTCAGTAATGTATTTAATGAACTGAATGAGAAAAAATATTAAAATATTGAGACATTGAACAAAAAATTTGAATTAAGACAAAATGAACACATCAATTGTAATATCCTTTATTGTCAAATTAGCTTAGTCATTATTTTATAAAGCATGCCAAAATCTTAGAATTTTTTTCAAAAATATAAAAATGAATATTTAATTTGATAGATCATATTTGCATGAGTGCAGTAATATTTGTTTCATCTTATCAAACCTCATCATGAATTATGAAAAATTACCAAAACAAAGAAAATCATATGAAGAAAATGAAAAACTGATACAATAGTGTTGCATTCAATGATACTAAGGAGATCAAGTGTAATATACTTGATCATCCAATTAGGTAAATATTAAAATATCTCATATAATATGCCAAAACTATATAAAATAAAATATATAATTATATGGTGTTACTTAGATAAGTCCAATGGTGTTTGTTTGATCACAATAGAACTTTATTAAGAGTAGCTTTGAATAGCCTTGATACATAAGCTTAAATAATCATAAATAATTATTTTAATATGACAACATGTATTGATATAGAAATCAGATAAATTAAAATAAAGTAGTATAACAAAACAAAAGGGATGTAACGGTCACATGATTAGAGATATTTAGTTACATGGTAATATAACCAAATAAAAAATTTTTGATGAGATGAAAACAAATTGTAATTGAAACATGTATTCAATGATATTAAAGCAACAAAGTGTGACATTCTTGTTCATCAAATAAGGCACAAATAAAAATGTAACAAAAACACAAAACTATTCTAAAAACTAGATTACTAAAATTATTAAAAAAAATTATTATTTAGAAAAAGATAATCAAGACAAGTCTAATAACGTTTGTTTCATCTCCATAAAACCACTTTTTGAGTTAATAGAAATTACAAAATCTAATAATTATCAATAACAAAAAATTATTTTTAATACAATATAAATATATATATTAAAGTTGAAATAAGATAAATTGATTCAATATAATATAACAAAATAATAAAAAAGTGTAGCTCATATAAGAGGACAATTAGAGTTTCATTATAATAAAAAAGAATAAAAGAAAAATGTTTAAGTGATAAAAATTAGATGGGAAAGTTGTAATCTAATATGTAGTGGAGATCATGTATAACATCATTAATTATCAAATAATTTATAAATCAAAATATCTATCAAATAATTTTAAAAATCTAAAAAAGTATTTAAAAATACAAAGTAAATATTTAATAAGATAATGTCAGATAAGTCCAACAATGTCTGTCTTTTCTCGATTGTACCACATTTATAATAACATGAATTACAATACTAAATAAGTATAAATAATAATAAATTATTATTTTATTGTCAATAAAAAATATATTAAAGTTTTCTTACTATTAATTGAGGAAATGTAATATAACTGAATCATTGTAATATAAATATCATATGAGAGGAGATATAGAGTTAATAAGTAATACAACAAATTTAAAATAAAAAATATGAAGAAATAAGATAAATTATACCTGAATACTTTTGTCAAAAATACTAAGAAGATTATGTGTAACCTCCACGATCATTAAATAAACTACAAATTAAAAATAACTTGTAAACTATGCAAAAACCTTAGAAAATAAAATTTTAAAAATAAAAAAGGATCTAATTGGATTGAGCTAGTCAAGATAAGTTTAGTGACACTTGTTTCATCGCTATTGGACATTATTTTGAATTACTAAATACTATAAAAGTAAATAAACATAATTAATAACAAATTAAAATTTTGTATTAACAAAATAAATATTAAAGTAAAATTAAATAACTTGAAGTAATGCAATATAACAAAATCATAGCAAAATAAAGATCACACAAGAGTAGATTATTGTTTCAAAAAAAAAAATCCATGGGAAAATTAAAAATTTTTCAAAACAACATACCTTTTTAATAGAATATTGCATTCAAATATATTAAGGAAATCAAATAAAACTTCCTCAGTCATCAAAGATAACAAAATATTTACAAATTGAAAAGTATTTAGTTTATAGAGCACATTGAGAAGAGTCCAACGACATTTGTCTCGTCGCCATCTAACCTCCTTCAGAATTATAATGAACTACTAAATGAAATAAGGACAAATAATCATAAAATATTGTTTTAATAATTAGAAAATCTATATTAATGGTGAAATAAGATAAATCTAAGAAATATAATATAATAAAATTAAAGCAAGTCATTGGTCGAATGTGAAGAGATATATAGTTAATAACTAATATAACCAATTGAAAGAAAAATATTTTAAAAATTTAATAAAATTGTATGTGAATGTTTTCCTCCAAGACAATATAGTGGTTGATTGAGACTTCCTTGATTATCAAATGTCATATAAATAAAAATTTCTCATAAATCATGCTAAAATTATTGAAAATGAAATATTAAAAAAATATAAAAATAAATACTCAATAGGATGGAGCTTAACCAAGTAAGTCCAATGAAGTTTATTTTCTTTGCATTGGATGTTGTTTGGGATTACTTTGAACAACAAAAAAAATAAACATAAATAGTAAAAAGTTACTTATTTAATATTAAGTCAATATGTAATAATATTGAAATGAGGTAAATTATTTCAATTTAAAATTCTTAAAGTGATGTAAACGTTAACTAGAGAATAATTAGAGTTTCATTATGATAAAATGAAATCAAAGACAAAAATTAAACAAAATAAGTTAGACTATACAAGAAAATGATATTCTAAGACAATATGGAGATCAAGTATGGCTTCATTGATCATAAAATTTGGCATGAATCAAAATAACTTGGAAAAAAAGAAAAAATAAGGAAATTAAATATTTAAAAATATAAAAAATATTTAATTAGATATATCTCATAAAGTAGAATCTTATGAAATTTTTTTCATTTTAAACTAACCATAGTTTGCACTATTTTTAATTATGAAAATGAATAAGTATAAATAATAATAAATTCTAATTTCAAAGTTAAGTGAAACGGAATTAAAGCTGAAATGAGAGAAATTTAAGAGATCTGATTTGGCCAAATCAATGACAAGGGTCACATGACAAGATATTTATATTTCATAGTAACATAACAAAATAAAAATAAAAATGGTTTTGGAAATTAGAATATATATAGGAAAGTTGCACTCTAATATACTAAGGAGATTATGTGTAACATCCTCAATAATCAAATTAGGTATGAATCAAAATTGTTAGAAAAGAATACCAAAAAATCATAAATAATATTAAAAAAAAATAAAAAACGAATATTTATTTGGATAATACTCATCAAGATGAATGCAAAAACATTTATTTCTTTTAGATCAAATGTCATTTGGAATTATAATGAATTAACAATGTAAATAAGCACTAAAAAATATACATAAGAGAAAAATTAATTTTATAAAAGCATTATAATGTATCCAAATTAATGAGTGTAAATGTCACAAGGTAGGAGATTTGGAGTTTCATTGTAATATATCTAAACCTAAGTAAAAAAGTTGAAGAAATGAGTTAAATGTTAGAAGAAACTTGCATGCTGAGGTAGAAAAGATATAATCTATAGTACACTTGATGATCAAATCAGGTAAATATTATTTAGTCATATAAGGTGTAATAAAATTCTAGAAAAAATATTCAAAAAATAAAAAAAGAAATATTTCTTTGGATAAAGGTCATTAAGATATCTCAAACAAGTTTTGTTTTGTCTTGATCGTCCCCATGTAAAATAACTACAAATTATAAAATAATTAAGCATAAATAAAAATAAATTTCTACATTAGTATAAATCAAATATTTATTAAAACTGAAAAGAGATAAGTTGAAGATATATGGTATAACAAAATCAAGGTGTTGTAAAAGTTATATTAGAGTAAATTTTGAGTCACACATTTCTATAAAAAATCAAAGGAAAAATCTTGAAGAAATAGGATAACTAATATATGAAAGATTTATTCCAAGCTTTTAAGAATATCAAGTGTAAAAAGATTAATAGACAAATTAGGTACACATTAAAATGCCTTGTAAAATATAATAAAACATAAAAGAAATAAATATTTAAAAATATAAAAAAGAATATTTAAAAACATGAACTCATCAAGATGAGTGCAATGACATTTGTTTTGTCAAAATTAATACCCATTTGGAATTACTATGTGTTATAAAATAAAATAAGCATTAATAATAAAAAAATATGTTAGTTTAATATTAATTAAATATATATATCAAACTTGAAAAAAGATTAATTAAAAGAATGTCATATAATTGAATCAAAGTGATGTAAATGACATATAAGAAGTGAATAACCTTCCATTTCAAAAAAACTAAATAAGAAAATTTGAAGAATTGAGACAAATTTTATAAGACTTTCATTCAAAGAAACTATGGAGATCAACTATGACATTCTCTATCATCAAATTAGGAACAGATTGATAACTTTCATAAAGCATGCCAAAATCTTAAAAAAAGAATTAAACAATATAAAATAAAACTTTAATTTGATTGAGCTTGTGAAGATGGGTCCAACGATGATTATTTAATGAAAGTCAACCCCATTAGGAATTATTATGAATTACCATTGCGGTAAAGGAAAAATAATTTAAAAGTTTTATTTTAATTTTAAGTAAATATAAATTAAAATAGAAATAAAAAAGCAATCTAATATAACAAAATTGATGTGATCAAAAGATAACATGAGAGGACGTTTAGAATTCGATAGTAATGTCACCAAATCAAGGCAAAAGCATTCAAAGAATAAAGTAAATTCTATGGGAATGTTGTATTCTAAGATATTAAGGATATCAAGTCTAATGTCATCGATGCGAAACTTTAGATTATAACAAAATATGTCATAATTCCTGCCAAAACTCTAAAAAAGAAATATTTAAAAAAAATTATTATTATTTAATTTGATGGACCAAATTGAGATTAGCCAAATGATCCTTCTCATCTTGATCAGAGTTCATATGTAATAATTATGAACAACTATATTGAAAAAGGACAAATAATCAAGAACAATTTCTTAATTTTAAGTAAAAATATATTAATATTGAAAAGACAAAATTTAAAGTTGGCTAATATAACAAAATCAAAGTGATGTAAGCGTTGCACAAGAAGAGAATTTGAGTTTCAAATGGGTATTGTCTCAGATTACCATAAATTACCAAAATAATTAACACAAATAATAAAACATTATCATTAATGTTAAGTAAATATATATTAAAGAAAAATGTTCCTAAATGGAAGCAATGTAATATAAAAAAATAAAAATTAAGTAAAGCATACATTAGAGGAGATCTAAAGTTACTATGTAATACAACAAAATGAAAATGTAAACTTCGAACAAAATAAGATAAATTGTTAGACAAAATTATTTTCTTATATACTGGAAAGATCTTTTCCAACTTATTTTGTCATCAAATAAGATACAAAATAAAATATGGCATGACCAGAGCAATATTGTTTTATGGTTTTATAACAAAATAAAAGGGAAATGTTTGGAGAAATTTGATAAGTTATAGATGCATGATTCATTTAAAGAAATGAACGGGATCAAGTATAACATCATCAATGATCAAATTATGTATTAATCAAAATATCTCATAAAATATTTTCAAGTCCTACAAAACATAATCCTTAAGAATATAAAAAATATTTAATTGGGAGGAGCTTGTTGTGATCAGACAATTGACATTTATTTTGTCTGAATCAAATCTTTTTTAGAATTACTTTGAACTAAAAATTTAAATAAGTAGAAATATTTAAAGTTATTATTTTAATTTTATTAAATATATATTAAAGTTTGAATAAGATAAATTGGGGCAATCTAATATAACCAAATGGAAGTAATGCAAATGTCACATGAGTTGAGATTTGGAGTGCACAATAATATAACTAAAAAAATTTCATAAATCATGATGGAAAATTCCATTCATTAATATTATGGAGTTCAATTGTAACATATACAATCGCCAAATGAGGTATGAAACAAATTTTATCTTAAAACACTTAAAAACCCTAAAGATTGAAAATATAAAAAAGAATACTTAATTGGATATAGCTCATCAAGATGAGTGGAATGACATTTGCTTCACTTAGGAATAACTATGAATAACCATAGTAAATATGCATAAATAATAATAAAATATTATTTTAAATAATGTAATATACATTAAAGTTGAAATGAGATAAATTAAAATTATTTAAAATGTCCGAATTAAAGAAACATAAAAGTTACATAGTGAGAGATGCAGATCTTCATAATAAAATAACGTAATAAATGTGAAACATTTCAAAAAATTAAAAAAATCTAAGGGTATGTTATATTCCAAGATATTTAAGAGATTTTGTATAACACCCTTGATCCTCAAAGATGGTATGAATCAAAATGCCTCATAAAGCATGACAAGATCCTATAAATTAAAAATATTTTAAAATAAAGAAATGAATATTTAGTTAGATATAGTCATCGAGTGAGTTTATGGATGATTGTTTCTTTCGAGTTACAGCTCATTTAAAACAATTATGAATTACTAAAATAAATAAGTATAAATAGTATTAAACTATTATTTTAACATTAAGTGAATATATGTAAAGCTTAAATGAGATAAAATAAAGAAATATATTATAACAAAATAAAAGCAATGTAATGGTCACACACTAAGATATTTTGATTTAAATAATTTTACAATAAAATCAAAGAAAACAATTTGAACAAATGAGGTAAATTATATAAGAAAGTTGCATCATAGATATTAAGGAGAAGTTGTATTACATCCTCTATTATCAATTAAGTTATAAATTGCAATGACTCATAAATGATACAAATTTTCATAAAAAAATAAATTATCTTATAAATATAAAAATAAATATTTAAAAGAATTTAGTTCGTCAAAATGAGTTAAATGACATTTGGCCTATGTTGATCAAGATGCTTTTGGTGTTTATACAAATTATATAAGTAAATAAGCACAAATAATACAAGATTGATTATTTGACAATTATTAAATATATAATAAAGTTGAATAGGGATAAGTTGAATATCATAACATCACAAAATAAAAGTGAAATAAATGTCACACAAAAGGGTAGCTATAGTTATGTAGTAATATAACAAAGTTAAAGCAAAAACTTCCAAAAAAAAGAGGTAAATTGAAAGTGAATGTGACATTCCTAAATAGTAAGATCATGTGCAAAATCATTGATTGTGAAATCAAGTATGAATCAAAATGAGAAGTAAAGTGCATTAAAACCCTAAAAAATTATATTAAAAATGATTATTTAATTAGATAGACCTCATCTAGATGACTCCAACAACATTATTTTATCTTGATCATACCTTATTTACAGTTACATAGAATTTCAAATTTAAATAGCAATAAATATTAATAAATTATTATTTAAAATAAACTAAATATATATTAGAGATGAAATAAGAAAAGTGTAAGTATTGTAAAATAACAAAATAGAAGTGATGAAGGTCAAATGCAATGTGATTTAGAGTTACTGCATAATATAACAAAATAAAAAAAGTTGAAGAAATGATATAAATTATGTGGGGAAGATGCCTTAAAATATACAATGAAGATCAAGTATAATATCATTAATAATAAAATCAAGAACAAACTGAAATGACCTATAAATCATGAAAAAATCATAAGAAATAAAATATATTTAAATATTGAAATGAATATTTAATTGTGTAGAGCTCATTGGGGTAAGATCAATGATCTTTGTTTCATCTTGATTTGACCTCATTTGGAATTACAACAAATTTACAAAATAAATAAATATAAATAAAAACGAATTATTATTTTAATAATAAGTATATATTCAACATAAAATGAGTTATATTAAAATAATATAAGGCAAGAAAATAAAAGTAAAATATAGTTCACATGATATTGGATTTAGTGTTACATAGCAATATAACAAAAGTAAAAAAAGACTTTGAATAAATGAGGAAAGTTACAAAGGAAAGTTACATTGATAAACACTAAAAAGGTCAATTATAATGTTGATGATCATCAAATCAAGTAAGAAATTAAACAACTCATAGAACAAGCAAAAACATAAGAAAATAAGATATCTAGAAATTAGAATAATAAATATTTAGTTTAGTTGAGCTCACCAAGATGAGTCTAATAATTTTGTAACCTTGATCTGACCATGTCTCAGATTACAGTGAATTACTAATGTGCATAAGTTTAAATAATAATAAATCAATAATTCAATATTTAGTAAATATAGAAAAAATCTAAAATAAGATAAATTAAAGCATTTTAATATAAAAAAATCAAATTGATTCATTGGCCACATGATAAGATATTTAAAGATTCACAGTAACATAACACAATCAAGTTGAAACAACTAAAGAAAAGAGAATCATATAGAAAAGTTGTATTTTGAGATATTAATGTGATTTTGTGTAACATCCATAATAGTAAATTAAAGTACAAATGAAATGTCCAATAAAACATGCCCAAACTATAGAGAATAAAATATTATAAAATATTTAAATGATTAATTTTTTAGATGGAACTTGTCAATTTGAATGACAAAAATTATAAACATAAATAATAAAAAATAGTTTTTTGATATAAAGTAAACACATATTAATGTTCAAGAGAAGTAAATGGATGTAGCATATTATAACAAAATGAAAGCGATGTAAAGGTCACATGAGAGAAGATTTAGATTTACATAGTAATATAACCAAATCAAAATAAATAATTTGATGAAAAGAGTTAAATTTTATGAGAAAGTTTAATTCTAAGATACTGAGAACACCAAATCTTCTTCTTCCTCTTCTTCTTCTTCCACTTCTTTCTTCTTCTTCGTCTTCTTCTTCCTCTTCTTCTTCTTCTTCTTCTTCTTCCATTTCTACTTCTTCTTCATGTCCTCAGTCTTCTTCTTCTTGTTCTTCTTCTTCGTCTTCTTCTACTTTTTCTCTTAAACTTCTTTTTATTCTTATTCTTCATGCTTTCCTTCTACTTCTTCCTCTTTTTCCCATTCTTCCTCTACTTCCCCTTCTTCTTCTTCTTCATCTTCTTCTTCTTTTTCTTTCTCTTCTTCTTCTTCTACTTCTTGTTATTATTAATATTGCTATTATACTTCCCCTTCTTCCACTTCTTTTCCTTCTTCCTCTTCTTCCCCTTCTTCTTTTTCTTCTTCTTCTTCTTCTTCTTACCTTCTTCTTCTTCTTCATCTTCTTCATCATCATCATCATCCTCTTCTTCTTCTTCTTCTTCTTCTTCCTCTTCTTCTTCTTCTTCTTTAACTTCTTCTTCTTGTTCTTCCTCTTCCACTTCTTCTTCTTCTTCTTCTTCTTCTTTTTTCACTTCTTCTTCTTTTTCTTCTTCTCCATATTCCTCTTCCTGGTCATCTCCTTCTCCCTCTTCTTCTTCTTCTTCTTCTTCGTCATCTTTTTCTTCTTCTTCTTCTTCTTCTTCCCCTTCTTCATCTTCATCTTCTTCTTCCTCTTCTTCTCCTTTTTCTTCTTCTTCTTCCTTTTCTTCTTCTTCTTCCTCATCTACTTCTTCTTCCTGTTCTTCTTCTTTTTCATCTACTTCATCTTCATCATCTTCTTCTTCTTCCACTTCTTCTTCCACTTATTCTTTTTCTTGTTATTCTTCTTCCTCTTCTTCCCCTTCTTTCTCTTCTTCCCTATCTACTATTTCTTCCCTTCATCATCATCATCTTCTTCTTCTTCATTTTCTTCTTCTTCTTATTATTATTCTTCCTCTCCTACTAGTTCTTCCTCTTCTTTTCCTTCCTCTTCTTCTTCCTCTTCCTCCACTTCTTCCCCTTCTTCAACTTCTTCTTCTTCTTCTTCTTCATCTTCTTCACCTACTTCTTCTTCTTCTTCTTCTTCTTCATCTTTTCTTTCTTTCTCAAATTCTTTTTCTTCTTCTTTTTATTCTTCTTTTTCTTCTTCTTCCTCTTCTTCTTCTTTTTCTTCTACTTCTTCCTCTTCTTCTTCATCTTCTTCTTTTTCTTCTTCTTCTCCTTCCTCTTTTCTTCTTCTTCTTCTTCTTCTTCTCCATCTTCTTCTTCTTCTTCTTCTTCTTCTTCTTCCTTTTCTTTTTCTTCATCTTCTTCCTCTTCTTCTTCTTCTACCTCTACTTCCTTTCATCTTCTTCTTCTTCCACTTCTTCTTTTTCTTCTTCTTCTTCTTCTACTTCTTCATTTGCTTCATCTTCTTTTTCCCTTTCTTTTTCTTCTTCATTTTCTTCTTCTTCTTCTATTACTTCTTTTTTCACTTCGTCTTCTTTTTCTTTTTCTTCTTCTTCATCTTCTTGTTCTTCGTCTTCTTCTTCTTCTTCTTCTTCTTCTTCTACTTCCTCTGCTTCTTCCTCCTCTTCTTCATCTTCTTCTTCTTCTTAATCTTCTTCTTCTTCTTCTTCTTATCCCTCTTTCACTTCTTCTACTTCCTCTTCTCCTACTTCTTCGTCCTCATCTTCCACTTCTTCC
>JAIUJO010001547.1:62500-67500 GCA_023846275.1 Vanilla planifolia
TCTTCTTGTCCTTCCTCTTCTTCATCTTCTTCTTCTTTTCTTCTTCATCTACTTTTTCTTATTCTTCTTCCCTTCCCCTTCTTCTTCTCCCTCTTCTCCTTCTTCTTCTTTTTCTTCCTCTTCTTCTTTTTTTATTCTTCTTTCTCGTCTTCTTCTTCATATTCTTCTTCTTCTTCTTCTTCTTCTTTGTCTTGCTCTTCTTTTTCTTCTCCTTCTTCTGCTTCTTCTTCTTCTACTTCTTCTTCTCTTCTTCTTCTTCATTATCTTCTTCTTCGTATTCCTCTTCTTCTTCTTCTACTTCTTCTTCTTCTCCTTCCCCTTCTTCATTTTCTTCTTCTTCTTCTTCTTCTTCTTTTTCTTCTTCTTCTTCTTCTTTTTCTATTCTTCTTCTTCTTCTTCTTCGTCTTCTTATATTTTTTCTTCTCCTTCTTCCACTTCTTCTTCTTCTTTTACTTCTTCTTCTTCTTCTTCCTATACTTCTTCCTTTCTTCTTCTTCTTGTTCCACTTCTTATTATTCTTCTTCTTCTTCTTCTCTTCTTCTTCTTCTTCTTCATCTTCTTCGTCTTCTTCATCATCTTCTTCTTCTTCTTATTCTTCTTCTTCTTCTATTTCTTCTTCTTCTTCTTCTTCTTCTTCTTTATTCTTCTTCTTCTTCTTCATCATTTTCTTCTTCCTCTTTTTGTTCCTCCTTTTCGTCTTCTTCTTCTCCTTCCTCTTCTTCTTCCTTTTCTTCTACTTGTCTTTTTGATTCCTCTTCTTTGACTTCTTATTATTATTCTTCTTCATCTTTTGTTACTCTTCTTCCTCTTCTTCCTTTTCTTCCACTTCTTCCTCTACTTCCTTTTCTGCCCCTTCTTCTTCTTATACTTCTTGGTCTTCTTATTCTTCTTCTTCTTCTTCTTCTAATCCTTCTTCCTCTTCTTCCTCTACTTCCTCTTCTTCCACTTCTTTACCTTCTTCCTCTATTTCCCCTTCTTCTTCTTCTTTTACTTCTTCTTCTTCTTCCTTGTCTTTTACTTCTTTTTCTTCTTCTTCTTGGCCTTCTTCTTCTCGTTCATCTCATTCTTCTTCTTCTTCTTCCTCCTCCTCCTCCTCCTCCTCTTCTGCTTCTTCATCTTCTTCGTCCTCTTCTTCTCCTTCCTCTTATTCTTCCTCTTCTTCTTCCATTCCTCTTCTTCTTCCTTCTCTTCTCTTCTTCTTTTCTTCTTCTTTCACCTCTTCTTCTTCTTCTTCTTATTCTTCTTCTTCTTCTTCTTCTTCTTCTTCTTCTTCATCTTCTTCTTTTTCTTCTACATCTTCTTCTTCTTCTACCCCTTCTTCTTCTTCTTCTTCATCTTCTTCTTCTTCCTCTTCTTCTTATTCTTCTTCTTCTTCATCCTCTTCTTGTTTTTCTTCTCCTTCTTCCTCTTCTTATTGTTCTACTACTACTTTTTCTTCTTCTTCTTGCTATACTTCTTCTTCCTCCTTTCTTCTTCTTCCTCTTCCTCTTCTTCTTCTTCTTCTTCTTCTTCTGCCTTTTCTTCTTCTTCTTCTTCTTCAGCTTCATCTTCCTCTACTTTTTCCTTTTACTTTTGTTCTTCTTCTTCTTCTTCTTCCTCTTTTTCTACATCTTCTTCTATATTTTCATCTTTTTCTTCTTCTTCTTCTTCGTCTTCTTCTTCTTCTTCTTCTTCTTCTTCTTTGCCTTCTTCTTCCACTTCTTCTTCTTCTTCTTCTTCATCTTCTTCTTCTTCAACATCTTCTTCTTGTTCTTCTTTCACTTCTTCTTCTTCCTCTTCTCCTACTTCTTTTTGTCCTCCTCTTCCACATTTTCTTCTTGTTCTTGTTCTTCATCTTCTTCTTTTTCCTTATCTACTTCAACTTTTTCTTAGTCTATTTCTTGTTCTTCTGATACTTACTCTTTTCTTCTTCTTTCCCTTCTTCTTCTTCTTCTTCTACTACTACTTCTTCTTACCATTCTTCTTCATCTTCTTCTTCTTCTTTTACTTCTTCTTCTCCTTCTTCTTCTTCATCATCTTCTTCTACTTCTTCTTCATTTTCGTCTTTTTATTCTTCTTCTACTTCTTCCTCTTCATCTTCTTCGTCCTCTTCCTCTTCTTCTTCTTCTTCTTCTACTTTGCCCCTTCTTATTCTTCTCCTTCTACTACATCTTCTTCTTACCCTTCTTCTTCTTCTTCTTTTCTACGTCTTCTTCTTCTTCTTCTTCTTGTTCTTCTTCTGTTTATTCTTCTTATTCTTCTTTTGCTTCTTCCACTTTTTCTTCGTCTTCTTCCTCTTCTTCTTCTTCTTCTTCTTCTTCTTCGTTTTCTTCTTCTTTGTTTTCTTTTTCTTTTTCTTTTTCTTCTTCTTCTTCTTCTTCTTCTTCTTCTTCTTCTTGTTCTCCTTTTTCTTCTTCTTCTTCCTCTTCTTCTTCTTCTACTTCTTCTCCTTCTCCTTCACCTTCTTCTTCTTCTTCTTCTTCTTTTTCTCTTGTTCTTCCTCTTTTTCTTCTTCCTCTTTGCCTTCTTTTTCTTTTGCTTCTTCAACTCCTTCTTCTCCTTCCTGTTCTTCATCTTTTTCTTCTTCTACTTGTCCTTCTTCTTCTTCTTCTTGATCTTCTTCTTCTTCTTCTTCTTCGTCCTCCTCCTCTTCCTCTTCTTCATCTTCTTCTTCCTCTTCTTCTTCCTAGACCTCTTATGTTCTTCTTTATCTTCTTTTTCCTCTTCTTCTTCCACTTCATCATCATCATCTTCTTCTTCTTCTTCGTCTTCTTCTTCTTCTTCCACTTCAACTTCTTCGTCTTCTTCTTCTTCTTCTTCTTCCCCTTCTTCTCCTTCTTCTTCTTCTTCTTCTTCCGCTTCTTCTTCTTCTTCTTCTTCCTCCTCTACTTCCTCTTCTTCTTCTTCTTCCTCCTTTTCTTCTTCGCCCTCTTCTTCTTCCTTCTCCTTTTCTTATTATTCTTTTACTTCTTCTTCTTCTACTTCTACTTCTTCTATTTGTTTCTTCTTCTACTTCTTCTTCCTCTTATTCAACTTCTCCTCCTCCTTATTCCACTTCTACTTCTTCTTCATTTTCTTCTTCTTCTTCTTCTTCTTCTTCTTCTTCTTCATCCTCTTCTTCATCTTCTTCTTCTTTTTGTTCATCTTCTTCTTCTTCTTCTTCTTCTTCTTCTACTACTTCTTAATCTTCTTCTTTTTCTTCTTCTTCTACTACTTCTTCTTCTTCTTCCTCTTCTTCTTCTTCTTCCACTTCTTCTTCTTCTTCTTCTTCTTCTTCTTCTTCTGCTTCTTCTCCTCCTCCTCCTCCTTATTAATCTTCTTCTCCTTCTTCTTCTCCTTCTTCTTCTTCTTCTTCTTCGTATTCTTCTTTGTCTTCTACTCCTTATTCTTCTTCTTCTTTTTCCTCTTCTACCTCTTCCTTTCCTTCAACTTCTTCTTCTTCTTCTTTTTCTATTTCTACTTCATCTTCTCTGTCTTCTTTTTTTTTTTCTTCTTGTTCTTTTTTTTCTTCTTCTTCTCCTCCTCCTCCTTCTTCCCCTTCTTCTTCTTCTTCTTCTTCTTCTTCTTCTTCTTCTTCTTCTACTACTACTACTTCTACTTCTTTTACATCTTCTTGTTCTTCTTCTTCTCCTCCTCCTCCTTGTCCTCCTCCTTCTCCTTCTTCTTCTTCTTCTTCTTCTTCTACCTCTTCTTCTTCTTCTTTCGTTTCCTCTTGTTCCTTTTTTTCTTCTTCTTCTTTTGAATCTTCTTCTTCCTCCCCTACTTGTTCTAACTCCTTCTCTTCTTCTTCTTCTTCCTGTTCTTCTTCTTCCTCTTCTTCTTCTTCTTTTTCTTCTTCTTCTTCTTCTTCTCCTTCATCTTGTTCTTATTCTTCTTCATCGTCTTATTCTTCTTGTTCTTCTTGTTCTTCTTCTTCTTCTTCTTCTTCTTCCTCTTTTTCTCCTTCTTTTTCATCTTCTTCATCTTTTTCTTCTTCTTCCTCTTATTATTCTTATTCTTCTCCTTCTTCTTCGTCCTCTTTTTTTCTTCTTCTTGTTCTTCTTCTCTTTTTTCTTCTTCTTCTTTGATTTCGACATCTCTTCTTCTACTTCTTATTCTTCTTCTTCAACTTCTTTTCCTTCTCCTTCTTCTTCGTCTTCATCTTCTTCTTGTTTTTGTTGTTGTTGTTCTTCTTCTTCTTCTTTACCTTCTACTTCTCTTTCTACTTCTTCTTCTTTTTCTTCTTCTTCTTCTTCTTCTTCTTCTTCTAATTCTTCTTCTTCTTCTTCGTCCTCCTCTACTGCTTCTTCTTCTTCTTCTTCTTCTCTTTCCTCTTCTTCTTCTTCTCTTTCATTTTCATCTTCTTCTTCTTCTTCTTCTTCCCAATCTACTTCTTCATCTTCTTCTTCTTCTTCTTCTTCTTCTTCTTCTTCTTCTTCTTCGACTTTCTATTCTTCCCCTTTTTCATCTTCTTCCTCTTTTTTTCTTCTTTCTCCACTTCTTCTTCCTCCACTTCTCCTTCCATTTCTTATTGTTCTTCTTGTTCCTGTTTGTCTTCTTCATCCTCATTTTTTCTTCTTCTTCGACTTCTTCTTCTACTTCTTCCTCTTCTTCTTCTTCTTCTTCTTCATCTTCCTCTTGTTCTTCTTCTTCCACTTCTTCTTTCATTTCTTCTTCATCTTCCTCCTCTTCTTATTCTTCTTCTTATTATTCTTCTTCCTCTTCTTCTTCCTCTTCTTCTTGCACTTCTTCTTCGTCGTCTTCTTCTTCTTCTTCTTCTTCTTCTTCTTCCTTGACTTCTTCTTATACTTCTTCTTCAACTTATTATTCTTATTCTTCTTCTTCTTCTTTGACCTCTTCTTCTTCTACTTCTTCTTCCCCTTCTTCTCCTTCTTCTTCTTCTTCTATTTCATCTTCTTCTTCTTCTTCTTCTTCTTTTACTTCCTTGTCTTCTTCTATGATTTCAACTTCGCTTTCTCCTTCTCCTTCTTCTTCTTCTTCTTCTTCTTCTCCTTCTTCTTCTCCAACTTCTTCTTATTCTT
>JAIUJO010001547.1:77500-80000 GCA_023846275.1 Vanilla planifolia
CTTCTTCTTCATCTTCTTCTCCTTCTTCTTCATCTTATTCTGCTTCCTCTTCTTCTTCCTTTTCTTCTTCTTCTTTTGAATCGTCTTCGTCCTCCACCACTTGTTCTTCCTCCTCCTCTTCTTCTTCTTCTTCCTATTCTTCGCCTTCTTCTTCTTCTTCTTCTTCTCCTTCATCTTCTTCTTATTCTTCTTCATCGTCTTCTTCTTCTTCTTCTTCTTCTTCTACATCTTCTTGTTGTTCTTTTTCTTCTTCATCTTCTTCTTCATCCTCTTTTTCTCCTTCTTCTTTTTCATCTTCTTCATCTTTTTCTTCTTCTTCCTCTTATTATTCTTATTCTACTTCTTCTTCCTTTTCCTCTTTTTTTCTTCTACTTGTTCTTGTTCTCTTTTTCTTCTTCTTCTTTGATTTTGACTTCTTCTTCTTCTTCTACTACTTCATCTTTTTCTTCAACTTATTTTCCTTCTCTTTCTTCTTTGTCTTCATGTTCTTCTTGTTTTTGTTGTTGTTCTTCTTCTTCTTCTTGTTCTTCTTCTTCTTCTTTTTCTGCTTCTTCTTCTTTTTCTTCTTCTTCTTCTTCTTCTTCTTCTTCTTCTAATTCTTCTTCTTCTTCTGCTTCTTCTTCTTCCTCTACTGCTTTTTCTTCTTCTTTTTCTTCTTCATCTCTTTCCTCTTCTTGTTCTTCTCCTTCTTTTTCATCATCTTCTTCTTCTTCTTCTTCTTCCCCATCTTCTTCTTCATCTTCTTCTTCTTCTTCTTCATCTTTGTCCTTCTATTCTTTCTCTTTTTCATCTTCCTCTTTTTTTCTTCTTTCTCCACTTCTTCTTCCTCCTCCACTTCTCCTTGCTTTTCTTATTGTTCTTCTTGTTTTCTTTCTTCTTTTTCATCATCATCTTTTTCTTCTTGTTCCACTTCGTCTTCATCTTTTTCTTCGTCTTCTTCTTCTTCTTCTTCCTCCTTTGGTTCTTCTTCTTCCACTTCTTCTTTCATTTATTCTTCATCTTCCTCCTCTTCTAATTCTTCTTCTTCGTCGTCTTCTTCCTCCTTTTCTTCCACTTCTTCTTCTTCGTCTTCTTTATCTTCCTCTTCATCTTCTTTTCTTCGTCTTCTTCTTCTTCTTCTTCTTCTTTTTGTTCCTCTTCTTTTGTTATTTCTACTTCTCTTTCTCCTCCTCCTCCTCCTTCTTCTTCTTCTTCTTCTTCTCCTCCTTCTTCTTCCTCAACTTCTTCTTCTTATTCTTCTTCTTCTTCTTCTTCCCCCTCCTAGTCTCCTTCTTCTTTGTGTTCTTCCTCTTCTTCCACTTGTTCTTCTTCTTCTTCTCCTTCTTCTTCTTTACTTATTTTTCTTCTTCTTCTTCATTTTCTCTTTCTACGTTTTCTTCTTCCTATTGTTCTTCTTCCTCTTCTTCTTCTCTTCTTCTTCCACTTCATCTTCTTCTTCTTCTTCTTCATCTACTTCCTCGTTTTCTTCTTCTTCTTCTTCGACTTCTTCCTCATCTTCTTCATCTTCTTCTTCATCTTCTTATACTTCTTCTTCTTCCTCTTCTTCTTCTTCTTCTCTACTTCTGCTTCTTCTTCTATTTCTTAGTCTTCTTCTTCTTCTACATCTTCTTCTTCTTCTTCTTCTTCTTCTTTTTTTGTCTTCTTCTTCCTTTTTGTTGACTTCTTCCACTTCTTCGTCTTTTTCTTTATCTTCTACTTCTTCCTCTTCTTCTTCTTCGTCTTCTTCTTCTTCTTCTCCTTTATTTTTTTCTTTTTATAATTCCTCTTCTTGTTGTTGTTCTTCTTCTTCTTCTTCTTCCTCTTCTTTTTCTTCTTCTTCCTCTATATCTCCTTCTACTTCTTATTATTCTTCTTCTTCTTCCTCCTCTTCTTCTTCTTCTTCTTTTGCTTCTTCTTATTCTTCTTCTATTTTTTCTTCTTCTTTCCCTTCTACTACTTCATCATTTTCTTCTTCTTCTTCTTCTTCTTCAACATCTTCTTCTTCTTCTTCTTCTTCTTCTTCTTTTACTTTTTGTCCTTATTATTATTATTCTTCTTCTTCCACTTGTTCTTCCTCTTCTTCTTCTTCTTCTTCCTCTTCCTCTTCTACATCCTCTTCATCTTCCTCTTTTTCTTCTTCTTCTTCTTCTACTTCTCATGCTTAAGCTACTTCCTTTTCTTCTTCTACTTCTTCATCTTCTTTTTATTCTTCTTCTTCTTCTTCTTTCACCTCTTCTTCTTCTTCTTCTACCTCTTCATATTACTCATCTTCTTCTTCTCCTTCTCCTTCTTCTTCTTCTTCTTCTTCTTCTTCTTCTTCATCTTCTTGGTCTTCCTCTTCTTCTTCCTCTTCTTCTCCATCTTCTTCTTCTACCTTTTCTTTTTCGTCTTCCTCCTCTTCTTTTTCTTTTTCATCTTCTTCCTATTTTTCTTCTTCTTCTTCTACTTATCTTTTTTCATTTTCTTTTTCCTCTCCTTTTTCTTCTACTTCTCTTCTTCTGCTTCTTCTTCTACTTCATCT
>JAIUJO010001900.1:0-12500 GCA_023846275.1 Vanilla planifolia
TTCTTTTGCTTCTTCTTCTTCTTCTTCTTCTACTATTTCTTCTTTTTCCACTTCTTCTTCCTGTTGTTGTTGTTCTTCTTCTTCTCCACCTCTTTCTTCTTTTTTTTCTCCTTCTTTTCTTCTCCTTTCTCTTCCTCTTCTTCTTCTTCTTCTACTTCTTCTTCTCCTTCTTCTTCTTCTTCTTCTTCTTCTTCTTCTCCTTCCTCTTCTTTGTCTTCTTTTCTTCTAGTTCTTCTTCTTCCTCTTCTTCTTATTCTTCTTCTTCTTCTTCTTTTTCTTCCCCATCTTGTACTTCTTTGACTTCTTCTTCTTCTCCTTATTTTTATTCTTATTCTTTCCCTTCTACCTCTCTAAACTCTTTTTCTTCCTGTTCTTGTTCTTCTTCTTCCTCTTTTTCCTCATCCTCTTCCCCTACTTCTTCTTTTTCCACTTCTTCTACTTGTTCTTCATCATCATCATCATCATCATCATCTTCTTCATCTTTTTATTCTTCTTATCTTTTCCTCTTACTTCTTCCTCTTCTTCTTTTTCCCCTTATTTTTCTTCTTCTTCTTCTTCTTCTTCTCCTTCTTCTTCTTTTTCTGTCTTCTTCCTCTTCTTCTTCTTCTTCTTCTTCTTGTTTTACTTCTTCCCCTTCTTCCTCCTCTTCCTCTTCTTCTTCTTCTTCTTCTTCATCTTGAACTTCTTCCTCTTCATCTTCCTATTCTTCCTCTCCTTCTTCCTCTTCTTCTTCTTCTTCTTCTTCCACTACTTTTTCTACTTCATCTACTTATCCTTCATCTTCTTCCTCCTCTGTTGTACCCTTTGATGTGATAATTACAAAACCAAACTATTTATTACTAAAGGCTTGTTTTTTTAAGTAAAATTGTTAATAATTAATTAAATCAAGCCATATATTTTAGATGTCTAAAATAATGGTCTCTAAGGGCCTTGAGGTCATGGCATATTTTAAGGAATTTTTGAGACATGCGCAAGATTTTTTATAATTAAATTTCTTTTATTTCTCTTGAATTTGATATGTCAAAACTTTGAGATTATGAGACACACTAGTAGTATTAACATTTAAAAATATTATAAAATTATTTAATAATGAATTTTCATTTTTAGGCCAAGCATATTTGACAAAATGTATAGACATGGGTATTTGATTTTTTAATATTATTTTGGAATCGTTTTTTACGAATTTCTTTTCATAGCCACTTAATTAACTTATAATACTATAAGAATATAAAATTATTTTTATACACTTATATTCAAATTTGTGGCTAAAAAATTCGTCAAAAATACCCTAAAACAGCAAAAGTCTCGAGAAAAAGCACTGTAGCATGGGCGGGTCGACCCGGCGCCAAAACAGCCCGTCCAGGCCTTTTAGAAATAAAAAAAGAAAAATAAAAATTTGGTTGACCCGAAAGGGGCGAGCAAAGCCCGCCCAAAGACCGCCGAGAGCAGCTCGGCTAGCGCTGGTCAACGGAACAGTGCCTAGCTAAGCCAAGCCTGCCGAGAGGAGCTCGGCTAAGTCTAACTTCAGCGCGATCTACGGTCAAAGAACAGTGCATGGCTAAGTCAACCTGGACCGGGTGATGAAATCCCGGTCAAGGAAGGGGGGAGCCAGCCCCAAAGTGGCTCGCAGGTTTAAACGGCGCAAATTTATTATAAAGCGGTGTGCCAAATTTCATTCTGCAGTGTGGGACTAAAAATCCCACCTTATAACTTCGGCAGGATCCAAAGGCGCAGATCAAGCCCGCCCAGATCCAACGGGCGAGAGTAATTTCGAACGGCTGTTTAATCAGCGCCGTTCGTTCAGCGCGTGGGATCCAATGGTTCAGATCAAGTCCGCCCGGATCAGACGGTCTAGAGATGATCAAGCCGTGAAGTCCATCCAGCGTCCATTCTTGAAGTGGGATCGGACGGCTGCTGCTCTTCTTCTTCCTTTTCGGGCTTCCGGCAACGGCTATTTTCCGGATTTCTTTTTACCATTTTTCTAGCCGTTTGGAATTGCTTTTTGGTGGACTATATATATAGGACATTTTACAATTTATGAGGTTGATGAATCCACTTGCAAAAATCTTCAAAAACTAAGGAAAAAGGCCAAAACCAAGAGCAACAATTGGCATACTTGTGGGAGCTACGGGCTCAACCTTCTTCTCAAATTTCAACAACTTTCTTCCACATTTCGTTGCATCATTCGGTAACATTTAGTTGTGCCACTGTGCTTTGAGAAATTAAAGGTGTAGGATTTTTGTATGCATTGCTATTGTAAAAATTGTACGCTTTATTGTAGCCGGATTTGTTCGGATTTTTGGTGTCTCGTTGGAGCACCGGTTGTACTTGGTTTACCCCTACCGGCTTCGACAAAAGGGAGTGGTTAGTGGAAGCCCGATTGGGTTGATCGGGGGTGGATGTAGGCGCGGGTTTGGCCGAACCACCTAAAAATCTTTGTCTCTTTTTGCTTGTCTTATTATTGTATTTTTCGTTTTTATTTCACAATTTATTTACAAACGTATTTAATTGAAAGAATTTTCAAAATCTAAATTTTAGTGAAAAGCACAATTCACCCCTCCCCTCTTGTGAGTTGTTCTCACACGATTTACATCAAGTGGTATCAGAGCGAGGTTTTGTCAAGAGAAAGAAATTTCTAAGACAAGATCCTCATGGCTCTTCCATGTGTTGAGGACAATGCTATCTTGTCTGAGGGAGCATCGTCACACCGTCCACCCTTGTTCAAGGGTGAATTTTATCTTTATTGGAAAAATAGGATGCGTTTATTTTTAGAATCCGTTGATTTAGAAATTTGGGACATTGTTGAAAATTCATTTGATTTTCCAATTAAAATGGTCAATGGCGAAAAAGTGAGAAAACCACTTGGTGAACTCACTCCCGAGGAGAAACATAAAGTCCAACTTAACTCTCGGGCCATGAACATTTTGTGTTGTGGGTTAGGTGCTTCGGAATATAACCGAATTATGAATTTGAAAACAGCGCATGAGATTTGGTCAAAATTAGAAGTTGCCTATGAAGGAACTTCTCAAGTTAAAGTGACCAAAATCAATATGCTTGTTCATGAATATGAGTTATTTCGCATGAATTCGGATGAGACCATTAAGTCTATGTTTACTAGATTTACAAATATTGTTAATGGTCTATCTAACCTTGGCAAGGAGTTTTCTACTGGTGAACAGGTGAGGAAGATTCTACGAGTCCTTCCTCAACAATATGATCCACTTGTGACAGCCTTGAAAGCAGCAAAGAATATTTCAGCTATGTCACTAGATGAACTATTGGGTGAGCTGTTAACAAATGAAATTGAGCTTGCAAGAAGAAAGAATGAAGAGCATGCGGTAGAAAAAGAAAAGAAAAAGAAGAAGGAAGAGACAATTGCTTTTGTAGCCGACTCCTCCACAGATTCAGATGTATCAATCTCAAGTGAGGTAGCACTTATTTCTAAAAGCTTATCTCGTTTATATAACAAAAGAAATACAGGAAAAAGATTTGAGAAGAATAAAAGGCAAAAGGGCAAAGTTGTTTCCCATGAAGAAACAATTTGTTATGAATGCAAATTGCCTGGGCATACTAGGCCAAATTGCCCTCACTACAAAGAGAGAGTAGAAAAATATCAAAACCAAAAGAAGAAGAAGAAGGCTATGAAGATCTCATGGGATGATTCAGATAGCTCCTCTTCTAGTAATGAAGACAAGAAGGAGAGCTTGATTTGTCTTATGGCAAAGGACAACATTCAAGAAGCAATATCAGATGATGAGGTATGTTCCTATTCCTCCTCTTCTTCATCTTCTTGTATGGAAAATTATGAAGAGCAATACATAGCCATTTGTACCAAATATAAAAAATTAACATCTAAGTATCTTAAATTAAAAGAAAAGCATGAAAATTATTTAGGTTTGTATGAACATTTGAATGAAGTGAATGTCAATTATTTGCCAGAAATTAAGAAAGAAAGAGATGAGAAGGCTTCTTTTATTGTCAAAAATACATGCTTAGTTAGGGAATTAAATAATTTGAAAAGTTTGCATGCTCATTGTAGGATTTCTTTTCAAAAAATAAATTATGCAAGAACCATTACCTCCTCTTATGCACAAAATGCTATTTGTAATTATTGCATGAAGTTTGGACATATTTCTTCTTATTGTAAATTTAGAAATTCTATAAATAACAAATCTTCTAGTTTTGTTTGGGTTAGAAAGAGTAGCTTACATAATGATCAAATTAAGACAAGTGGACCCAAAAGGGTTTGGGTCCCTAAATGTAACGTTTAATTGTGTGGTGTAGGCATGCTTTCCTTCAAGGACCGGGGAAGGCATGTGGTACTTGGATAGTGGATGCTCAAGACACATGACTGGAGATGCATCTTTATTCATCCACTTGAAGAGCTATGATGGTGGTGAAGTTACTCTTGGTGACAACTCCAAGAAGAAAGTGATTGGAATTGGAACCGTGGGCAACTCACATACATCCATAAGAAAGGTCCTTCTTGTACAAGATTTAAGGTACAATCTTCTTAGTATTAGCCAATTATGTGATTCGAATTTTACAGTTTTATTTAATAAACATGAATGCATCATTAGCAAGGATAATCTTCCTCTTGTTATAAGATGTAGAAAAGATAACACTTATGTTTTATTTTTACACATGGTCAAGAATAGTGGACTTGAGTGTCTTACTTCACAAGACAGTAATTCTACTTTATGGCATAGAAGATTTTGTCACTTAGGAAAGTCATCTTTTAAAAAGATCATGAAGTTTGATGTGGTTAGAGGTCCACCAAATCTTAGTCAGTTAAGTGATCATTTATGTGGCCCATGCCAATTAGGAAAACAAACAAAGAAAAGTTTTAAACCTCTTAAGGACATCACTACTTGTAAACCTTTAGAACTTGTTCACTTAGACTTATTTGGTCCTATTCATCCAAAAAGTCTAGGTGGAAGCAAGTATGGGTTAGTAATTGTAGATGATTTTACTAGATTTACTTGGGTTCTTTTTGTTAGAAAGAAGAGTGAAGTATTTGAAAAATTCGTAAGTCTTATTACAAGAATTGAAAAAGAACATGAAGTTAGGTTAATCTCTATTAGGAGTGATAATGAAGAGAATTTAAGAATGAATTATTTGATGAATATTGTGTTAAAAATGGAGTGTTTCATACTTTTTCTTCACCTAGGACTCCTCAACAAAATGGCGTAGTTGAGAGAAAGAATAGGACCTTGCTTGATGCCACAGGTGCATGCTAAATGAGTATAGAGTTCCCAAATATTTTTGGGCTGAAGTAGTTAACACTGCCTGTTATGTATTTAATCGAGTCATATGTAGACCTTTGTTAGAAATTTCTCCTTTTGAGTTGATTTATGGCAAGAAGCCCAAGGTAGCTCATTTTCATGTGTTTGGATGTAAATGTTTCATTTTAAATAATGGAAAAAGAGACCTTGATAAGTTTGATGCCAAGTCTGATGAAGGGAGTTTTCTATGATATTCACTTTCTAGTAGAGCGTTCAGAGTATACAACAAGAGAACACTAGTTGTTGAAGAGACAATTCATGTTAAGTTTGATGAATCTCTTAGTGAGGCATCTCATAGTTATCATCAAATAGATCTACTTGATGAATTTGAGGACTTATGTCTTAAAGAAGATAAATTGGATGATATAGCTAAGGTTGAAGAACAATAAAAGATGATAGTGAGATTGAGAAGCAATTGAGATATTCTAAGGATCATCCTAGTGAATTGATTATTGGAGATTAAAAGAGAATATTAGAACTAGAAGTTCATTTAATCATGCAGCATTCGTGTCAAATGTTGAACCAAGTTCTGTAGAAAATGCATTTGAAGATGAGTCTTGGATTGCTGCAATGAATGATGAGTTAATACAATTTGAGAGAAATCAAGTATGGGATCTTGTACCAAGGCCAAATGACAAAACAATCATTGGTACAAAATGGGTTTTCAAAAACAAGGTAGATGAGAATGGTGAAGTTATTAGAAATAAAGCTAGGTTAGTAGCAAAAGGCTATTGTCAGATAGAAGGAGTAGATGTGGATGAGACATTTGCTCCTGTGGCAAGACTTGAAGCTATTAGACTTTTACTTGCTTATGCATGTCACAAAGGATTTAAATTATACCAAATGGATGTTAAGAGTACATTTTTGAATGGATATATAAATAAAGAGGTTTATGTTGAGCAACCTCCTGGATTTAAGATACATGA
Source organism: Vanilla planifolia (assembly GCA_023846275.1). Lineage (NCBI taxonomy): Eukaryota > Viridiplantae > Streptophyta > Magnoliopsida > Asparagales > Orchidaceae > Vanilla > Vanilla planifolia. The sequence goes on from JAIUJO010001900.1 coordinate 6,212, forward strand.
TAAGTTAGATCATGTATACAAACTTAAGAAAGCTCTTTATGGATTGAAACAAGCTCCAAGAGCATGGTATGAAAGATCGTGTATTTTTCTTACTTCAAATGGATTTCATAGGGGTAAGATAGATAATACCTTATTTGTATAGAATTCAACTGAAGGTCAACTAGTATGTCAAGTGTATGTAGATGATATAATATTTGGAGCTTCTAATATAGAGATGTGCATGAAATTTGCAGATTTAATGAAGAATGAGTTTGAAATGAGTATGATGGGAGAATTAATCTTCTTCCTTGGACTTCAAGTAAAGCAAACAAGTGAGGAATTTTTATTTCTCAAACCAAATACTTGATTGGTTTGCTTAAGAAATTTGGTTTTGAAAGCATGAAGTCAAGAAAAACTCCTATTAGCACAAGTACTATCATAAGTAAAGATTAAACTGGGAAGTCCATTGACACAAAACTATTTAGAGGAATGATTGGATCATTACTATATCTTACAGCGAGTAGACCTGATATTGTGTTTAGTGTAGGTTTATGTGCAAGATTTCAAGCAAATCCTAAGGAATCACACCTACAAGCAATCAAGCATATCTTTAAGTATCTTATAGGTACTAAGACTCTAGGCTTATGGTACCCTAGATGTGAGTCTGGATTTGATTTAATAGTCTACACAGATGCTGACTTTGCTGGCAGCAAGACTGATAGGAAGAGTACCTCTGGCATGTGTCAATTGATTAGTGGTTCACTAATTTCTTGGGCCAGTAGAAAACAAAATTGTGTGGCATTATCAACAACAGAGGCAGAGTACATTGCTGCAGGTAGTTGTGTTGCTCAAGTACTATGGATTAAACAACAACCTTTAGATTACGGCTTAGAATTTAGTCAGATTCCAATTTTCTGTGACAATTCAAGTGCAATTTGTCTATCAAAGGATCCGGTTCAACATTCAAGAACCAAACATATAGAGCTTAGATATCATTTTATTAGAGAGCATGTGCAGAAGAAAGAAATTCAACAGTCATTTGTCCCATCTTCCGCTCAAATGGCTGATATTTTTACCAAACCATTGCCTATGGATGTGTTTCATAGACTTCGTTTGAGTTTAGGTGTCATTAACCCCTTTGAGTGATTACAAAAAGGGGAAGAGTGATGTGCTAGGATTCAGGGGGAGTATAGGCTAGGATTCAGGGGCAGCTATATTATAATCCATGATTGTTATTTATTGTTACTTTAATGCTTCGTCTTTTTATTTACTTTAATGCTTCGTCTTTTTATTTGTTTTTGAGCTTTGGTTTTGTAATCATCAAGGGGGAGATTGTTGTACCCTTTGATGTGATAATTACAAAACCAAGCTATTTATTACTGAAGGCTTGTTTTTTAAGTAAAATTGTTAATAATTAATTAAATCAAGCCATGTATTTTAGATGTCTAAAATAATGGTCTCTAAGGGCCTTGAGGTCATGGCATACTTCAAGGAATTTTTGAGACATGCGCAAGATTTTTTATAATTAAATTTCTTTTTATTTCTCTTGAATTTGATATGTCAAAACTTTGAGATTATGAGGCACACTAGTAGTATTAACATTTAAAAATATTATAAAATTATTTAATAATGAATTTTCATTTTTGGGCCAAGCATATTGGACCAAATGTATAGACATGGGTATTTGATTTTTTAATATTATTTTGGAATCGTTTTTTACGAATTTCTTTTCATAGCCACTTAATTAACTTATAATACTATAAGAATATAAAATTATTTTTATACACTTATATTCAAATTTTGTGGTTAAAAAATTCGTCAAAAATACCCTAAAACAGCAAAAGTCTCGGGAAAAAGCACTGTAGCATGGGTGGGTCGACCCGGCGCCAAAACAGCCCGTCCAGGCCTTTTAGAAATAAAAAAAGAAAAATAAAAATTTGGTTGACCAGAAAGAGGCGAGCAAAGCCCGCCCAAAGACCGCCGAGAGCAGCTCGGCTAGCGCTGGTCAACGGAACAGTGCCTGGCTAAGCCAAGCCTGCCGAGAGGAGCTCGGCTAAGTCTAACTTCAGCGCGGTCTACGGTCAAAGAACAGTGCATGGCTAAGTCAACCTGGACCGGGTGATGAAATCCCGGTCAAGGAAGGGGGGAGCCAGCCCCAAAGTGGCTCGCAGGTTAAACGGCGCAAATTTATTATAAAGCGGTGTGCCAAATTTCATTCTGCAGTGTGGGACTAAAAATCCCACCTTATAACTTCGGCAGGATCCAAAGGCGCAGATCAAGCCCGCCCAGATCCAACGGGCGAGAGTAATTTCGAACGGCTGTTTAATCAGCGCCGTTCGTTCAGCCCGTGGGATCCAATGGTTCAGATCAAGTCCGCCCGGATCAGACGGTCAAGAGATGATCAAGCCGTGAAGTCCATCCAGCCATCCATTCTTGAAGTGGGATCGGACGACTGCTGCTCTTCTTCTTCCTTTTCGGGCTTCCGGCAACGGCTATTTTTCGGATTTCTTTTTACCGTTTTTCTAGCCGTTTGGAATTGCTTTTTGGTGGACTATATATATAGGACATTTTACAATTTATGAGGTTGATGAATCCACTTGCAAAAATCTTCAAAAACTAAGGAAAAAGGCCAAAACCGAGAGCAACAATTGGCATACTTGTGGGAGCTACGGGCTCAACCTTCTTCTCAAATTTCAACAGCTTTCTTCCACATTTCGTTGCATCATTCGGTAACATTTAGTTGTGCCACTGTGCTTTGAGAAATTAAAGGTGTAGGATTTTTGTATGCATTGCTATTGTAAAAATTGTACGCTTTATTGTAGCCGGATTTGTTCGGATTTTTGGTGTCTCGTTGGAGCACCGGTTGTACTTGGTTTACCCCTACCGGCTTCGACAAAAGGGAGTGGTTAGTGGAAGCCCGATTGGGTTGATCGGGGGTGGATGTAGGCGCGGGTTTGGCCGAACCACCTAAAAATCTTTGTCTCTTTTTGCTGGTCTTATTATTGCATTTTTCGTTTTTATTTCACAATTTATTTACAAACGTATTTAATTGAAAGAATTTTCAAAATCTAAATTTTAGTGAAAAGCACAATTCACCCCTCCCCTCTTGTGCGTTGTTCTCACACGATTTACATCATCCTCTTCTTCTTCTACTTCTTCCCTTCTTCATCTTCTTCTTCTTCATCTAGTTTTCCTCTTTTTCCACCTCTTCCTCTTCATCATCATCTTCTTCTTCAATATCTTCTTCTTCTCTTCTTCTTCTTTTTCTTCTTTTTCTTATTCTTCCTCATTTTCTCCTTCTTCTTCTTCTCTTCTTCTTCTACTACTACTACTACTACTACTTTCTCTTCTTCTTCCCCTTCTTCTTCTTCCTCTTCTTCTTCTTCTCTTCTTCTTCTTCTTCCTCTTCAACTTCTTCTTCTTCTCCTCTTCTTCTTCTTCTTCCTTTTCTTCTTATTCTTCTTCCTCTTCTCCTCCTACTTCTTCTCTTTGTTCTTCTTTTTCTTCTACTTCAATATTTTTTTCTGCTGCTAACCACTTCATTATATCATCATCATCATCATCATCATCTTCATCTTGTACTTCTTCTTCCCCTTCTTCCTCTTCCTATTCCTCTTCTTCTCCTTCTTCTTCTTCTTCTTCTTCTTCCCCTTCTTAGCTATCTTTTTATTCTTTTTCTTCTACTTCTCTTTCTTCTTCTTCTTCTTCCTCATCTTCTTCTTCTTCATTTCTTCTCTTTCTTGTTCTCCTTCTTCTTCTTCTTAATCTTCTTTTCTTCCTCCTCTTCTTCCTCTTCTAATTTTTCATCTTCTTTTTCTGCTTCTTCCTCTTATTCTTCTTCCTCTTCTTCATTTTCTTCTTCTACTTCTTCTTCTTCTTGTTCTTCTTCTACTTCTTCTTCTTCCACTTCTTCTTCTTCCTCTTGTCTCCTTCTTCTTCTCCTTCTATTTCTTCTCTTTTTCTGCTTCTTCTTCTTCTCTTCCTCTTCTTCTTCTCTTCTTCTGTTTCTCCTTCTTCTTCTTCTTCTTCTTTCCTTCTTCTTCTTCTCCTTCCTCTTCCTCTCTTCTTCTTCCACTTCTTCTTCTTCTTCTTCTTCTTCTTCTTTTGCTTCCCCATCTTGTACTTCTTCATCTTCTTCTTCTTCTTCTTATTCTTATTCTTATTTTTATGCTTCCCCTTCTACCTCTCCTACCTCTTTTTTCTTCCTCTCTTGTTCTTCATCTTCTTTTTCCTCATCCTCTTCCCCAACTTCTATTTTTCTTCTTCTTCTTCTTCTTCTTCTTCTTCTTCTTCTTCTTCTTCTGCATGTTCTTCATCATCATCATCATCATTTTCTTCTTCTTCTTTTTATTCTTCTTCTCTTTTTCACGTACTTCTTCCTCTTCATCTTCTTTTCCCCTTATTTTTCTTCTTCTTCTTCCTCTTCTTCTTCTTCTTCCTCCTCCTCTTCTTCTTCTTCTCTTCTTGTTTTACTTCTTCCTCTTCTTCCTTTTCTTCCAATTCTTCTTCTTCTTCTTCCTCTTCTTCTTCTTCATCTTCAACTTCTTCCTCTTCATCTTCCTATTCTTCTTCTCCTTCTTCCCCTCTTCTTCTTCTTCTTCTTCCACTACTTTTTTCTCCTTCATCTTCTTATCCTTCTTCTTCTTCTTCTTCTACTTCTTCTTCCCCTTCTTCATCTTCTTCTTCTTCATCTAGTTCTTCTTCTTATTCCACTTCTTCCTCTTCATCCTCTTCTTCTTCTTCTTCTTCAACATCTTCTTCTTCTTCTTCATTTTCTTCATATACTTCTTCTTCTTCTTCTACTACTACTACTAGTACTACTACTACTTTCTCTTCTTCATCCTCTTCTTTTCTTCTTCTTCTTCTTCTTCTTCTTCTTCTTTTTTCTTCTTCTTTTTCTTCCTCTTCATCTTCTTCTTGCTCCTCCTCTTCTTCTTCTTCTTCCTTTTCTTCTTATTCTTCTTTCTCTTGTCCTCCTGCTTCTCCTTTTTCTTCTTCTTCTTCTTCTTCTTCAACATCTTTTTCAACCACTACCTCTTCATTATATAATCACCATTATCTTCTTGTTCTTCTCCTTCTTCTTCTACTTCTTCCACTTCTTTCTCGTCCTATTCCTCTTCTTCTCCTTCTTCTTTTTCTTCTTCTTCCCCTTCTTAGCTATCTTTTTATTCTTTTTCTTCTTCTTCTTATTATGTTTGGTTTGTTTTTCTTCTTCTTCTTCTTCCTCTTCTACTTCTCATTCTTCTTCTTCTTCATTTCTTCTCCTTCTTCTCCTTCTTCTTCTTCTTCTTCTTAATCTTCTTTTCTTTTTCTTCTTCTTCTTCTTCTTATTCTTTTTCTTCTTCTTTTTCTTCCTCCTCTTCTTCCTTTTCTTCTTTTTCATCTTTTTTTCTGCTGCTTCCTCTTCTTCTTCTTCTTCCTCCTCTTCTTCTTCTTTTTCTTCTTCTACTTTTCTTCTTCTTATTCTTCTTCACCTTCTTCTTCTTCGAGTTCTTCATCTTCTTCCTCCTCTTTATCTTCTGCTTCTTCTTCTTCTTCTTCTTCTTCGTATTTTTCCTTTTCTTCTTCCTGTTCTTCTTCTTCTTCTTCTCCTTCTCCTTTTACTTCCTTTTTATCATTATCATCATCTTATCTTCTTCTTCATCTTCTTCTTCTTTTTCTTCTTCTACTTCTTCTTCTTCATCTACTTCTTCTTCTTCCTGTTCTTCTCCATCATTCTCTACTTGTTGTTAATGTTCTTCTTCTTCTTCTTTCTCTTCTTCTTCTTTTTCTTCTTCTTCTTCTTGTTCTTCTTCTTCCTCTTCATCCTCTCTTCCTCTTCTTCTACTTCTTTTTTTTCTTCTTCTACTTCTACTTTTTCATCTTTTTCTTCTTCTTCTTTGTCATAATCATCTTCATCCTCTTCTTCTCCTTCTTTAACTTCTTATATTTCTTGTTCTTCTTTATCTTCTTCTTCTTCCTCTTCTTCTTCATCATCATCAACTTCTTCATCTTCTTCATCTTCTTATTCTGCTTCTTCCTCTTCTTCCCCATCTTTTTCTTCTTCTTCTTCTCCTATGTCTTCTTCATCATCTTCTTCTTTTTCTTCTTCTTCTTCATCTTCTATTTCTATTACTTCTTTTTCTTCTTCTTCCTCTTCGTCTTCCTCTTTTGTTTCTTTTCTTTGTCTTCTTCTTTTTCTTCTTCTTCTATTTTCGTTCTTTATCTTCTTCTTCTTCTTCTTCTTCTTGCCTTCTTACTCTTCTTCCTCTTCTTCTTCTTCTTCTTCTTCTTCCCTTTCTTCTTCTTCTTCTTCTTTTACTTCTTCTAC
>JAIUJO010001900.1:17500-47500 GCA_023846275.1 Vanilla planifolia
TTCTTCATCTTCCTTCTCCTCCCCTTTCTCTTCTTCTTGTTCTTCTTCTTTTTCTTCTTCTTCTTCCTCCTCTTCTTCTTCTTCCTCTTCTTCTTCTTCTTCTTCTTCTTATCTTTTTCTTTCTCTTCTTCTTCTTCTTCTTCATCATCTTCTTCATCTTTTTCTTCTTCTTATTCTTCTTTTTCCACATCTTCTTCCTCTTGTTGTTCTCCTTCTTGTTCTTATTCTACTACTTCTTCTGCCCTACTTCTTTGAATTCTTCTTCTTGTTGTTCTTCATGTTCTTCTTTTTCATCTTCTTCTTCTTCTCCTTCTTCTTCATCAACATCTTCTTCTCCTTCACTTCTTCTTCTTCTTATTTGTCTTCCTCTTCTTCTACTACTACTTCTTCTTATTGTTCTTCATCGTCCTCTTCCTCTTCTTCTTCTACTCTTCTTCTACTTCGTTGTCTTCTTCTTCCGCTTCCTCTTCTTCTTGTTCATCTTCTTCATCATCATCTTCTTCTTCTTCTTCATCCTCTTCTTCTTCGTCTTTATCATCTTTTTCTTCTTCTTCTTCTTCTTCTTGTTCTTCTCATTTTCCTCCTCCTCTTCTTCTTCTTCTTCTTCTTCTCCATCTTCTTCTTTTTCTTCTTTTTCCACTTCTTAATCTGCTTCTTCTTCTCTTCTACTCCACCTTCTTTGACATCTTCTTCATCTTCTTCACCTTCTTTTTCTTCTTCTTCTTCTCCTTCTTCCTCTTCTACTTCTTCTTCTTCTACTTCTTCTTCTTCCTCCTCCTCCTCTTCTTCTTCTTCTTCTTCGACTTATTCATCATCTACTTCTACTACTTCTTCTTTCTCTTCTTCTTCTTCTTCTTCTTCTTCTTATTCTCCTTCTCCTTCTCCTTCTTCTTCTTCTACTTCTTCTTCTTCCTCTTTCTCTTCTTCCTCTTCTTCTTCATTATCTTATTCTTCTTCTTCTTCTTCTTCTTCTACTTATTCTTATTTCCCCCTCCTCCTTCTCTTCTTCTACTTCTTCTTCTTCTTCTTCTTCTCCTTCTTCTTGTTGTTCTTCTTCAACATCTTCCCCTTCTTCTTTTCTTATTCTTCTTTCTAATCTTCCCATTCTTCTTCTTTCTCTTCTTCATTGTCTTCCTCTTATTTTCCCAAATATTCATTTTTTTCTTCTTCTTCCTCATCTTCTTCTTATTCCTCTTCATTTTCTTCTTCTACTTCATCCACTTCTCCTCATCTTCCTCTTCTTCTTCTTCATTTTCTTCTCCCTCTTCCTCTTCTTCTTCTTCTTCTTCTTCTTCATTTTTCTCTTATTCTCTTCTTCTTATTCTTCTTCTTCTTCATCTTTTTCTTCTTCCTCCCATTGTTCTTTTTCTTCCTTTTCTCCTTCTTATTCCTATTCTTCCCCTGCTTCTTCTTGTTCTTCCTCCTCTTCTTGTTGTTCATTTTCTTCTTCTTCTTATTCTTCTTCATCATCTTCTTCATCTTCTTCTTTTTCCACTTCTTCTTCGTCTTTATCTTTTGTTCTTTTTCTTCTTCTTCTTCTTCTTCTACTCCTTATTCGTTTTATTCTTCTACTTCCTATTCTTCCTCTTCTTTTGTTCTTCTTCTTCATCTTCTTCTTTTTCTTTCTTTTCTTCTTCTTTACCTTCTTGTTCCTCTTATTCTTCTTCTTCTTCTCCTTCATCATCATCTTCTTCTTCTTCTAATGCTTCTTCTTCTTCTTCTTCCTCTTTTCTTCTCCACCTTCTTGATCTTCTTCAACTTCCTCTTCTTCTTCTCCATCTTCACCTTCTCTTTGCTCTTCTTGTTTTACTTGATCTCCTTCTTCGTCTTCTTCTTCTTCTTCTTCTACTACTTCTTCTTATTCCTCTACATCCCTTTCTTGTTCATGTTCTTCTTCTTTCTTCTTCTTCTTCTTCTTCTTCTTCCTCTTCTTTTTGTTCTTCTTCCTCTTTGTCCTCTTCTACCTCTTCTTCTTCTTCTTCTTTTCTTTCTTTTCTTCTTCTTCTTCATATTCTTCTTCTTCTTCCTCTTCTTCATCCTCTTCTCCTCATCTCCTCTTTTTCTTGTTCTTCGTTTTCTTCTTCCTCCTCCTCTCGTTCTTCTTCTTCGTTTTTGAAGTTCTTTGTGCTTATGAAAATCCCACAAGAGGGGGGGGGGAAGTGAATTGTGGTAAATAAAATTTTCTTTCGATTTTCAGTTTCAATTAAAAATTAAATCTTTTAAGCTCGAATAAGAAGAAATATAACACAAAAGATTTTTAAGGTGGTTCGACTAAAAGTTGAGCCTACATCCACCCCCAACCGGTGTTGGGAAAAACAACACTAAAAAATACCAAATTACAATCGAGGTTTTTCGTACGGTTCAGCTCAAACCTACTTGGGATTTTTCCTATGGCTAATCCTGAACCTACTTGAGCTTTTACGGGCTCAACTCAAACCCCGGGCTTTTACACAATACCGGGATGCCCTTGCCCCAAAGAACAGAATAGAAAAATTGGCAAAACTTAAAATAACTTGAAGTGATATAAGAGGCACACACGTCCAAAAAATAGAGGAATAGAGATTGAGAGATTGTTGAAGTAATAACCTCTAATTCAGAATCCTTCTTGCCACTTTCTCTTTATGAAATTGGAAGCACCGTGTTCACTTCATTTTGCTCAAAGTCGTGATCTAAAAACTTTGAGATCTTAGCAAAATGTAACCTCTAGAAGTTCTTCATTCTTCCCTATTTATAGAGCTTAAATTTAAGCTCTAAAATCACTCCCAACGGCTCTTAAAATCAACTAGCCATTTGGATATCAGACGGAAAACAGCTACCGTCCGATTTGGGCCAAAACACGGACGGTACGGATTGAATCTCGAATTTATCATTTGAGATTAATCCCGTCCGTTCGATCTGGGTGGGCTTGATCTGAGCAGCGCACATACTACGCTACATTTATTAGTGAAATGTGTTCTGGCATAATTCAAATTAAAACAGTTTACCTCAATGGTTCCGCATCCTGGCGCATATTCATGCAGCCTGGGTTCGATTCTTCCGCATGTCTTTTTAGGCGGAATAATCTTAGCCGTCTATTCGCACTTGTTCTTCTGATTTGTTTGATAGAAGGTTGGAGTTTAGTCCCACATTGCGGAAAATTCTTTGCCATTGAGCTTTGAAGCTATTTTGCTTCCTGTTACTCTCGAGCCTCCCTGGGGTTGGCTCCCCCCTTCCTTGACGAGGATTTCATCACCTGGTTTGGGTTGACTTGATCTTGCACTGTTCTGTTGTTGCCTGCGACCTGAAATTGCCGTGCTCCGTTCGACGTTGCCTGCGGCATGAATTCCTTTGGACTATGGGGGTCCCTATCGGGTCAGCCCACCAATTTTTTATATTTATTATTTTTTTTAATTTCTAAAAGCTTGAATGGGCCAGTCGTCGGGTCAGGTCGACCCGCGTAATGCTACAGTTAAAATTCCTGAGAGTAACGTTTTTTTAGGGTGTTTTGTGGGAATTTTTGTGCCAAAATATTTAATATAAGTGGACCAAAATAATTTTATAATATCATAGTATTATAGGTTTCTAAATAATTATGAAAAGAAATTCATGAAAACTAATTCCTAAATAATTTTAAAAAATCAAATACCAATATCTATACTTTTTGTCAATAAAGCTTGGCCCAAAAATCAAAATTCAATAATTATTAATTTTGTAACATTTTTAAATATTAATACTACTAGTGTGCCACATCATCTCAAAATTTGGATATATCAAATTTAAGAAAAATAAAATGAAAATAAAGTATGAAAGTTTTAGTACATGTCTTCAATTTCCTTGAAGCTTGCCATGACTCCAAGAGCCTTGAAGACCACTATTTTAGGCATTTAAAGTTCATGGCTTGTCTTAATTGAATATTAACAATTTTGTTTAGAAAAAGCCCATATGAAATATAAACATTTATTCTTGACTCATCAAACACAAGGGTGCAACAGTTTTCTTCTTCCACTTCTTCTTCATCTTCCTATTCTTCTTCATCATCTTTTTCTACTACTTCTTCTTCTTGTACTTCTTCCTCTTCTTCTTCATCTTCATAATCTTCTTGTACTACTTCTTGTTTTTGTTCTTCTTCTTCTTATTCCACTTCTCCATTTTCTTCCTTTTGCTCTGCTTCTTTTTCTTCTTCTTCTACATATCCTTCTTCTTCTTCTTCTTCTTCTTCTTGCTCTACTTCTTCTTCTTCTCCTTTTTTTTGTTCTTGTCCATCTTTTCCTCCTTTTTCTTGTTTTTCTACCTCTTCTTTTTCTTCTTCTTCTTTCTCCTCTTCTTTTTCTTTTTCTTCATCCTCTTCTTCCTCTTGTTCCACTTCTTCCTCTTCTTCTTCTTCTTTTTCTTCTCCTTCTTTTTCTTCTATTTCTTTTACTTCTACTTCTTCTTCATCTTGTCGTTCTTTTTCTTCTTCGTCTTCTTCTTCTTTTTATTCATCTTCTTCTTTCTTTTCTTCTTCTTTTTGCTCCTCTTCTTTCTCTTCTTCTTCTTCTTTTTCTTCTCCTTCTTTTTCTTCTATTTCTTTTACTTCTACTTCTTCTTCATCTTGTCGTTCTTTTTCTTCTTCGTCTTCTTCTTCTTTTTATTCATCTTCTTCTTTCTTTTCTTCTTCTTTTTGCTCCTCTTCTTTCTCTTCTTCTTCTTCTTCTTCTACTTGTTCTTATTCTTTCTCTTCTTCTTCTTCTTCGTCTTCTTCTTCTTCCTTTCTTTTTTTTTCTTCTTCTTCTTCTTCTTCTTCTTATTCTTATTCTTCTTTTACTTATTCTTCTTCTTCTTCTTTGTCTTGTTCTTCTTCTTCTTCTTCCTCTAATTCTTCCTCTTCTTATTCTTCTTCCAGTTCTTCTTCTTCTCCTTCTTCTTCTTGTTGTTCTTCTTTAACATTTTCCCCTTCTTCTTTTCTTATTCTTCTTTCTCTTGTTTTCACTCTTGTTAATCTTTTTCTTCTTCTTCCTCTTCTTCTTCTTCTTTCTCTTCATTTTCTTCTTCTTCTTTGTCCACTTCTCCTCATCTTCCTCTTCTTTTTCATCATCTTCTTCTCCCTCTTCCTTTTCTTCTTCTTCTACTTCATTTTCTTTATTCTCTTCTTCTTCTTCTTCTTCATCATCTTTTTCTTCTTCCTCCCCTTGTTCTCTTTCTTCCTTTTCTCCTTCTTGTTCTCATTCTTCCCCTTTCTCTTCTTGTTCTTCCTCTTTTTCTTATTGTTCTTTTTCTTCTACTTCTTCCCCTTCTTCTTCTTCTTTTCATTCTTCTTCTTCTTCTTCTTCTTCTACCTTCTCCTCACCCTCTTCATCATCATCATCATCATCTTCTTCTTCTTCTTCTTCTTCTTCCTCTCCTTCTTCTTCTTCTTCTTCATCTTCTTCTTCTTATTCTTCTTCTTTTTGTTCATCTTTTTCTTCTTCTTCTTCTTCTTCTTCTTTCCAATCTTCTTCTTCTTCATCTTCTTTTGCTTCTTCTTCTTCTTCCTCTTCTTCTTCTTCTCTTCCTCTTCTTTTTCCTCCTCTTCCTCTTCTTCCTCTTCTTCTACTTCTTCTCTTTTTCATCCTCTTCTTCTTATTCTTTCTCTTTTTCTTCTTCTTCTTCATCTTCTTCTAATTCAACTTCTTCTTCTTCTTAATTATCTTCTTCTTCTTCTTCCACTTATCCTTCTTCCTATTCTTCTTCTTCTTCCTCCACTTCCTCATCTTCTTCTTTTTCTTCTTCCTCTTCTTATTCTTTCCCTCCTATTCTTCTTCTTCTTCTTCTTATTCCTCCCCTTCTACTAACAATTTTTCTTCTTCTTCTTTCTCTGCTTCTTCTTCTTCTTCTTCCTCTTCTACTTCTTATCTTTCTCCTTCCTCTTCTTCTTCTTCTTGTTCCACTTCTTTCTCTTCTTCTTCTCCTTCTTCTTCCTCTTCATCTGGTTCTTCTTCTACTACTACTACTTCTTCTTCTCCCTCTTCTACTTCTTTTCCTTAATCTTCTTCTTCTCTTTTTTTCTTCCCATTCCTTTTCTTCTTCTTCTTCTTCTTCTTCTCTTTCTTCTTCTTCTTCTTCTTCTTCTTCTTCTATTCTTCGTCTTCTCCTTCTTTTTCCCCTACTTCTTCTTCTTTTTTTTCTTCTTCTTCGTCTTCTTATTCTTCTTCATCATCTTCTTCATCTTCTTCTTTTTCCACTTCTCCTTCTTCCTTTTCATCTTTTTTTCTATTTCTTCTTCTTCTTCTTCTTCTTCTTCTTCTACTCCCTCTTCTTGTTCTTTTTCTTCTTCTACTTCTTATTCTTCTTCTATCACTTCGTCTTATTCTTCCTGTTCTTCCTCTTCTTTTGTTCTTCTTCTTCATCTTCTTCTTCTTCTTTTTTCTTTTCTTCTTGTTCACCTTCTTGTTCCTCTTATTCTTCTTCTTCTACTTCTTCCACTTTTTCTTCTCTTTCATCTTCTTCTTCTTCTTCTTCTAATGCTTCTTCTTCTTCTTCTTCCTCTTTTCTTCTCCACCCTCTTTATCATCTTCTACTTCCTCTTCTTCTTCTCCATCCTCTCCTTCTCTTTGCTCTTTTTGTTTTACTTCATCTCCTTCTTCATCTTCTTCTTCTTCTTCTTCTTCTACTTCTTATTCCTCTACATCCCTTTCTTGTTCATGTCCTTCTTCTTCCTTCTTCTTCTTCTTTTTCTTCTTCTTCTTCTTTGTCTTCTTCTTCTTGTTCTTCTTTGTCTTCTTCTTCTTCTTCTTCTTCATCCTCTTCTTCTTGTTCTTCTTCCTCTTTGTCCTCTTCTACCTCTTCTTCTTCTTCTTCTTCTTCTTCCTCTTCTTACTCTTCTTATTATTCCTTTTTTTATTCATCTTCTTCTTTTTCATCCTCTTCCTCTTCCACTTCTTTTTCTTCTTCTTCTTCTTCATCTTCATCCTGTTCTCCACGTCTTCCTCTTTTTCTTCTTCTTCGTCTTCTTCTTCCTCCTCCTCTTCTTCTTCTTCTTCTTCTTCTTCCACTTATTCATTTCCTCTTCTTCTTCATCATCTTCTTCTTCCCTCCTTCTCCCTCATCTTCTTCTTGTTCTTCTTCTCTTTCTTTTACTTTTTCATCTTCTTCTCCTGTTTCGTATTCTTCTTCTTATTCTTCTTCTTTTTCCTCTTCTTCTTGTACTCCTTTTCTTCCTCTCCTTCATCTTTCTCTTGTTCTTCTATTCGTGTTCAACTTTTTCTTCATCTTTGTCCTCTTTTTCTTTTTCCACTTGTTCTTCTTCCTCTTCCTCCTCTTCTTCTTCTTCTTCCTCTTCTTCTTCTTCTTCTTCTACTTCTTCTACTCCTCCTTCGACTTCTTCTTCTCCTCCTCCTCCTCCTTTTACTTCTTCTTCTCCTACTTCTTCTTCTTCCTCCTCTTCTTCTTCTTCTTATTCTTTTTCTTCATCTTCTTCTTCTTCTTCTTTTTCTACTTCTTCTTCTTCTTCTTCTTCTTCTTCTTTTACTACTACTACTGCTACTACTACATCTTTTATTACTATTATTATTATATCTTATTATTCTTCTTCTTCTTCCTCTTCTGTTACTTCTTCTCCATCTTCTTCAACTTCTTCTCCTCCTTTTTCATCATCATCTTCTTGTTCTTCTTCTTCTTCTTCTTCCACTTCTTCTAGTTCAACTTCCCCTTCCTCATCATCATCTTCTTCTTCTACTTCTTCTCCTTCTGCTTCTTCTTCTATTTCTTGTTCTTCCTCTTCTACTTCTTCTTCGTCTTCTTCTTCATCTTCTTTTTCAACTTCTTTTTCTTCTTCCTCTTCCTCTTCTTCTAGCTCTTCTTCTATTACTTCCCCCTCTTCTTCTTCTTCTTCTTCTTCACCTTCTTCTTGTTCTTCTTCTTCTTCTTCTTCTTCTTCAACCTCTTCTTAATCATCTACTTTTTCTTCTTCTTCTTTAGTTTTTTCTTCTACTACATTCTCTTCTTCTTCTTCATCATCCTCTTCTTCTTCTTCTTCTTCTTCTTCTTCTTCTTCTTCTTCATCTTCTTCTAGTTCTTCTTCTTCTTCTTCTTCATCTTCTTCCTCTACTACCACTTCTTCTCTTCATCTACTTCTTCCACTTCTCTCTCTTGTTTCACTTCTTCATCTTCAACTTCTTCCCCTTCATCTTCCATTATTTCTTTTCAACTCCATCTTCTCCTGCTTCTTTTACTTAAACTTCTTCTTCCTCATTTTCTTCCTCTTCTTCTTCTTCTTCTTCCTCTTTTTTTTCTAATACTTCTTCTTTTTGTTCTTCCCCTTCCTTTTCTAATACTTCTTCGTCTTCTTGTTCTTCCTCTTTTTCTTCTTTCACTTCTTCTTCCACTTCTTCTCCTTCTGCTTCTTATTATTCTTCTAGTTCTTCTTCTCCTTCTACTAATTCTTTTTCTTCTTGCACTAATTCTTCTCCTTCTTCTTTATAATCTTATTCTTCTTCTACTTCTTCCTCTTCTTCTTTTTCATCATCTTCTTCTTGTTGATCATCATCATCTTCTTCTTCTTCTTCTTCCTATTCTTCTTCTTCTTCCACTACTTCTTCTTCATCATCAACTTCTTCTTCTTCTTCTTCTTCTTCTTCGTCTCCTTCTTCTTCTTATTCTAATTCTTCTTCCTCTTCTTCACCTTCTTATTCCTCCTCCTCTTCTTCTTCTATTTCTTCTTCTTCTTCTTCATCCACTTCTTCTTCTTCTTCTTCTTCTTCTTCTTCATCGTTCAATTACCTCTAATCCAACTTCTTCTTTGTTTTCATCTTCTTCTTTCCTTTCTTCTTCTTTTTGCTCTTCTTTCTCTTCTTCTTCTTCTTCTGCTTGTTCTTATTCTTTCTCTTCTTCTTCTTCTTTGTCTTCTTCTTCTTCCTTTCCTTCTTCTTCCAGTTCTTCTTCTTCCTCTTCTTCTTCTTCTTATTCTTATTCTTCTTTTACTTCTTCTTCTTCTTCTTCTTCTTCTTCCTCTTTGTCTTCTTCTTCATCTTCGTCTAATTCTTCCTCTTCTTGTTCTTCTTCTGGTTCTTCTTCTTATTTTTCTTCTTCTTCTTCTCTTTTTCTTCCTCCTCTTCTTCTTCTTGTTCTTCCACTTCTTTTTCTCCTTCTTCTTCTTCTTCTTCTGCTCCTTCTTCTTTGACTTCTTCTTCTTCTTCTTCTTCTTCTTCTTCTTCTTCCTCTTCTTCTTATTCTTCTACTTCTTCTTTTTCTCCTTTTCTTCTTCTTCTTCTTCTTCTACTTCTTCTGCTTCTTCTTAGTCTTCTTCTTCCTCTTCATCTTCCTCTTCTTCTTCTTCTACTTCTTCTTCTTCTTCTACTACTATTACTACTTCTACTTCTTCTTCTTCTACTACTACTCCTTCTCCATCTTCTTCGTCATCTTACTCTTCTCCTTCTTCTCCCTCTTCTTCTTGTTCCATTTCCTCTTCTTCTTCTTCTACTTCTTCCTTTTCTTCTTCTTTTCCATCTTCTTCTACTTCTTCTCCTTCCACTTTTTCTTCTTCTTGTTCTATCTCTTATTCTTTTTTTCTTCTTCTCCTTCTTCTTCTTCTTCTACTACTTCTACTTCTTCTGCTTCTTATCCTTCTTCTGCTTCTTCATCTTCTTCTTCTTCTCCTCCTCCTCCTCCTCCTCCTTTTTCTTATCCCTCTCTTTTTTCTTCTTTTGTCTTCTTCTTTTGCTTGTTCCTTTTCTTTTTCTTCTACTACTCCTTCTCCTACTCCTCTTTCTTCTTCTTTTTCTTTTTATTCTCCTTCTTCTTCTTCTACTACTTCTTATAGTTGTCCTTGTTCTTCTACTTGTTCTTCTTCCTCTTTTTCTTCTTCTTATTTTTCTTCTTCATGTTCTTCTTCATCTTCATCATCTGCTAGTGCTTCTACCTATTATTCATCCTCCTCTCCCTCTTCCTCTTCTTCCACTTCTTCTTTTTTGTCTTCTTCTTCTTCTTCTTCTTCCTCTTCCACTTCTTCTTTTTGTTCTTTCTTATCTTCTTGTTCTTCTTCTTCCTCATTTTCCTCTACTTCTGCATTTTTCTCTACTTCTTCTTCTTCTTCCTCGACATCTTTATCTTATTTTTCTTCCTCTTCTTCTTTTTCTTCTCTTTCATCTTCTTCTTTTTCTACTTCTTCTTCCTCTTCTTCTAGTACCTCTTCTTCTTCTTCCTCTACTTCTTCTTCTTCTTCTTCTTTTCCTACTTCTTCTTCATTTCTCCTTCTTTTTCTTCTTCTTCTTCTACTTCCTTTTCGTCTTCATCTTCATCTTCTTCTTCAACATTGTCATCGTCATCATCGTCGTCATGATCTTCTACTTCTTTTATTTCTTCTTTTGTTTCTTCTTCTTCTTCATTTTATTTTTCATCATCATCCTCTTCTTCTTCTTCTTCTACTTGCTCCTTTTCTTTTTCTTCATCACCATCTTCTTATTCTTCATCTTCTTCCTTATTCATTCCTACATCTTCCTTCCACCTTCCTTCCACCTTCTTCCTTCTTCTTTCCGCTTCTTCTTTCTTCATTCTTCTTCCTTCTTTCTTCTTTCTTCTTTCTTCTTTTTTCTTCTTCTTTTTCATCATCTTCTTCTTATTCTCCTTCTTCTTCTTCCTCTTCTACCACTTGTTCTTCTTCTTCTTCTACTTCTACTTCTTGTTCTACTTCTTCAACTTCTTCATCTTCTTCAAACCTTCTTCTTCTTCTTCAAATCTTCTTCTTCTTCTTCTTCTTCTTCTTCTTCTTATTCTTCTTCTTCTTCTTCTTCTTTTTCTTCTCCTTCTTCTTGTTGCTCTCTTTCTTCTTCTACTTTTTCTTATTCTTCTTCTTCTTCTTCTTCTACTTCTTCTTCTCCTCTTCTTACTCCTTCTTCTTCCTCTCCTCCTCCTTCTTCTTCTTCTAACTCTTATTCTTGTTCTTCTCTTCTTGTTCTTCTACTTCTTCTACCTCTTCCTATTCTTCTTCTTCCACTGCTTCTTGTTCTTCTTCTTCCTCTTCATCTACTTCCTCCTATTCTTCATCTTCCTCTTCCCCTTCCCCTTCTTCTACTTCTTCTTTCTCTTCTTTTTCTTCTTTTTCTTCTACCTTTTCCTCTTCTTCTTCCTCTTCCACTGCCTCTTCTTGTTCTTTCTCATCTTCTTGCTCTTCTTCTTCATAGTGTTCCTCTACTTTTACATGTTCCTCTTCTTCTTCTTCTACTTCTTCTTCTTCCTCTTCTTCCTATTCTTCTTCTTCTTCATCATCTTCTTCTTCTTCTTCTTCTTTTACTTCTTCTTTTTCTCCTTCTCCTCCTTCATCTTCATCCTCATCTTCTTCTTCAACATCATCATCATCATCATCATCATCCTCATCTTCTTCTTCTTCTTCTTCTTTTGCATCTTCTTCTTCTTCATGTTCTTTTTCATCATCATCATCTTCTTCTTCTTCTTCTTCTCCTTCTTCATCTGCTTTTTCTTCTTCTTCTTCCTCCTTTTCTTCTCCTTGATCACCTTCTTCTTCTTCTTCTTCATCTTCTCTTCCGTCTTCTTCTTCTTCCTCTTCAATATCTTCTTCTTCTTCTTCGGCTTCTTCCTCTTCTTCTTCTTCTTTTTCTTCTTCTTTTTCCACTTCTTCTTCCTCTTCTTTTTCTTCTTCTCCTTCTTCTTAATCTTCTTCTTCTACTTCTCCTTCTTCTACTTCTTCATCTCCTCCTCCTTCTCCTCCACCTTTGTCTTCCTCTTCTTTTTCTTGTTCTTCTGCTTTTTCTTCTTCTTATTCTTCTTCTTTGTCTTCTTCTTCTTCTTCTTCTTCTACTACTACTACTACTTCTTCTTCTTCTTCGTCTACCTGTTCTTCTTCTTCTTCTTGTCTTTCTTCTCCCTCTTCTTCGACCTCTTATTATTCTTCTTCTCCTTCTCCTTTTTTTTTCTTCTTCTTATTCTTCATCTTCTTCTTCTTCTTCTCGTCCTTCCCTTTCTTCTTCTCCTCCTCCTCTTGTTCTTTCTCATTCTCTTTCTCCTTCTCCTTCTTCTTCTCATTCTCCTTCTTCTTTTCCTTCTCTTTCTCCTCTTTTTCCCTCTCCTCATCCTCCATGTCATCCTTCTCCTCCTCTTTCTTCTTCTTCTTCCTCTTTCTTTCTTTCTTCTTTCTTCTTCCTTCTTTATTCTTACTTCTTCCTTTCACCTTCCTTCTTCCTTGTTGTTTCTGCCTTCTTCTTTCTTCTTTCTTCTTTATTCTTTGTTCTTCTGCTTCTTCCTTTTTTTTCTCTTATTCTTTTTCCTCTTCTTTTTCCTCCTCTTCTTCTTCCATCTTTTTTCTTCCTTCTTCCTTCTACTTTCTTTCTTTTCTTCTTCTTTCTTTCTTTCTTTCTTCTTTCTTCTCCCTTTTTCCTAATCACTAATCCCTAATCCTTAATCCTACATCATTAATCCATCCTTAATACTTAGTCCCTAATCCTTAATCTCTAATATCTATTTCATAATCTCTAATCTCTAAACACTAATCTCTAATACTTAATTCCAAATCCTTAATGCATAATCTATAATCTATTTAGTTTTTAATCTCTAATCTCTAATCCTTAAACCCAAATCCCTAATACTTAATCACGAACCCTTAATCCATAATCCTTAATCGTTAATCTTAATGTAAATCTCTTAATCCTACATCATTGATCAATCCTTAGCACTTAATCTCTAATCCTTAATACCTAATATCTATTTCATAATATCTAATCTTTAAACGATAATCTCTAATATCTAATTCCAAATACTTAATGCCTAATATATAATCTGTAGTTCTAAATCTCTAATTTATAGTCCTTAAACCCAAATCCCTAATACTTAATTTCTAACCTTTAATCCTTTATCCTTTTTTGCTAAACCTAATCTAAATCTCTTAATCTCTAATATCTAATATTGAATCCTTATTTGCTATTCCTCAATCCCAAATCCTTAATCCTAAATCCCTAATCTTTAACAATTAATCCCTTAATCCTTATTCTCTAATCCTTAATCGCTAATAGTTAATCCCTTCATCTCTAATCCCTAGTCTCTAATCCTTAATCCTTAATCCCTAACCCCTATTACTTATGCTTTAAAACCTACAACCTAATTTGTAATCCTTAATCCCTAAACGCTAATCCCTAAATGCTAATCCATAATCCCTAATCACTAATCTCAAATGCCTTATAGCTTATTCGTCTCTCTCAAATCCCTAATCCCTACTCCTTAATACCAATCTAATCCTTACACTACATCTCCCTAATCTATAACATGTATTCCCTAATCTTTAATCCCTTCCACCTTAATCCCTAATCTTAAACCTTAACCCCTAATCATTAATCCTTAATCTATCTCTTCATCCTCTTCTTCTTCTTCTTCTTTCTTTTCTTCTTCCTCTTCTTCTTCCTCTTATTCTTCTTCATCTCCTTCTTCTCCTTCTTCTTCTTCTTCTCCTTCTTCTTCATCATCATCTTCCTTTCTTCTACTTCCTATTCTTCTACCTTTTCCTCTTCATCATCCTCTTCTTCTTCTTCTTCTTCTACTACTATTACTTCTTCGCGTTCTTCTCCTTCTTCTTCTTCTTACACTCCTTCTTCTTCTTCCTCTTCTTCTTCTTCATCATCTTCTTCTTCCTTTTCTTCTTCTTCTTCTTGTTCTTCTTCTCTTTCTTCTACTTCTTCTTCTTCTTCTTCATTATCTTCATAATCTTCTTGTACTTCTTGTTCTCATTTTTGTTCTTCTTCTTCTTATTCCACTTCTCCATTTTCTTCCTCTTCTTCCTCTTCCTATGCTTCTTTTTCTTCTTCTTCTACATATTCTTCTTCTTCTTCTTCTTCTTCTTGCTCAACTTCTTCTTCTTCTCCTTTTTCTTTTCCTTGTCCATCTTTTCCTCCTTTTTCTTGTTCTTCTGCCCCTTCTTTTTCCTCTTCTTCTTCTTCTTCTTCCTCTTCTTCTTCTTCTTTTCCTTCTTCCTCTTCTTCCTCTTGTTCCACTTCTTCCTCTTCTTCTTCTTCTTCTTCTTCTTCTTCTTCTTCTTTTTCTTCTCCTTCTTTTTCTTCTATTTCTTCTAATTGTACTTCTTCTTCATCATCATCTTCTTCTTCATTTGTTCTTCTTTTTCTTCTTCTTCTTTTTCTTCTTTTTCTTCTTCTTCTTCTTCTTCTTCTTTGTATTCATCTTCTTCTTTCTTTTCTTCTTCTTTTTGCTCCTCTTCTTTCTCTTCCCCTTCTTCTTCTACTTCATCCTCTTCTTCTACTTGTTCTTATTCTTTCCCTTCTTCTTCCTCTTTGTCTTCTTCTTCTTCTTCTTCTTTGTCTTCTTCTTCTTCTTCTTCCTCTTCTTGTTCGTCTTTCAGTTCTTCTTCTTCTCCTTCTTCTTCTTGTTGTTCTTGTTTAACATGTTTCCCTTCTTCTTTTCTTATTCTTCTTTCTCATCTTCCCATTCTTCTTCTTCCTATTCATCATTATCTCTCTCTTGTTTTCCCTGTTGTTAATCTTTTTCTTCTTCCTCCTTTTCTTCTTCTTCTTCCTGTTCATTTTCTTCTTCTTCTTTGTCCACTTCTCCTCATCTTCCTCTTCTTCTTCTTCATCTTCTTCTCCCTCTTTCTCTTCTTCTTCTTCTTCTTCTTCTTCTTTTTCCTTATTCTCTTCTTCTTCTTCTTCATCATCATCTTTTTCTTCTTCCTCCCCTTGTTCTCTTTCTTCCTTTTCTCCTTCTTGTTCTTATTCTTCCCCTTCTTCTTCTTGTTCTTCCTCCTATTCTTATTGTTCTTTTTCTTCTACTTCTTCCCCTTCTTCTTCTTTTCATTCTTCTTCTTCTTCTTCTTCTTCTTCTTCTTCCTTCCCCTCTCCCTCTTCGTCGTCATCATCATCATCATCTTCTTCTTCTTCTTCTTCTTCTTCCTCTCCTTCTTCTTCTTGTTGTTCAACTTCTTCTTATTCTTCTTCTTTTTGTTCATCTTTTTCTTCTTCTTCTTCTTCTTCTTTCTGATCTTCTTGTTCTTCATCTTCTTCTATTTCTTCTTCTTCTTCTTCTTCTTCTTGTTCTTCTTCTTCTTCTTCTTCTCTTCCTCTTCTTTGTCCTCCTCTTCCTTTTCTTCCTCTTCTACTACTTCTCTTTTTCATCCTCTTCTTCTTCTTCTTCTTATTTTTTCTCTTTTTCTTCTTCTTCTTCATCTTCTTCTAATTCAACTTCTTCTTCCTCTTCTTCTTCTTGTTCTTCTTCTTAATTTTCTTCTTTTTCTTCTTCTTTTTCTACTTATTCTTCTTCCTATTCTTCTTCTTCTTCCTCTTCCTCATCTTCTTCTTTTTCTTCTTCCTCTTCTTATTCTTTCTATCTTGTTCTTATTCTTCTTCTTTTTCTTCTTATTCCTCTCCTTCTACTAGCAATTTTTCTTCTTCTTCTTCTTTCTCTACTTCTTCTTCTTCTTCTTCCTCTTCTACTTCCTCTCTTGCTCCTTCCTCTTCTTCTTTTTCTTCCACATCTCCTTCTTCTTCTTGTTCCACTTCTTTCTCTTCTTCTTCTCCTTAATGCATCTCATAGCAAAATAACCTAGGAACCTATTTAATATTTGTGCAAATGTCAATTTTTGAAAGATCAACAGGATTATGCTTCAAGTTCATGAGAACTAATAAATAATGTTAGTTTGTTTCCATAAGATAAAGGACTGAAAAATCAAATTGCTTCTATTAGGAGATTACATGTATCATACATAAGTATTTTTGTAGGACATTGTTCTATAACATTTTACAAAAATTGAAGAAGACATTTACATGTAAGAGATTCTTTATTTTACAAGCCAATCTTTTCTGTAAAATGCCACTCCTAATATCAAAATAAAAATAGATTATTTTTTTGCCAAAAAATGATTATGATGAATAAGCATTCCTTTGCGTGGATTAACAAATGATAATTGAACATAGAATAAGAACTAATCTACAGGAACCCTAATTAGCTTGCATTTCCAATTCTAAAACTTAAATGTTTCCCTTTGTTGGTATGTCTCTAATGGGAAATAAAAGAGGCAAGTTGGATCTAAATTGTGGTTGTACAATATATATGAGTTCCCAATGAAAATCTTAGATAGTCGTTCAACACACACATGATAAAAGATAGAGAAAAATTCTTGATCTTAGAAACATAGGATGCTTGATTTTTTGTTGTAGGAGAAAACTTTGCGAAATGAAACAAACAAGTGAGAAGAATAGGCATCTCTGCTCTCCTTTTGCTGATGGAGTATTTCATAATGAAAGTTCAAGACAAAATGTACTTAGAGTTAGACAAATCCATAAAAAATGATATAATGTGATTTTTCATACGTCACAATACTTTTTTTAGGAGGATGGGAATATAATTTTTTGTAAGGTATAGAAATGATAATATTTATGCTATATATTTGGATAATAAAAGATTTTAAAATGCTTGTTTGATGAAATAAGCATAATTACTCAATTTTTTTAGCATAGAAGATTAGGACACTCAAGTTCAACTACGATACTAAAGTCATGGATTTTTAACTTAAATAAAGGATTGTCCACTTTGATTCTTTCCCAATAGGAAAACATCAATAAAATCCTTTTAAGTTCTTGAATATATGAAGGAATACATAACCTTTAGAGTTTATTCATATTGATTTGCTTGGACCTAAGTGGCTAACATAAGTTAAAATAATGACAACTTTATTTTTGTCAAGGGTAATATAAGATATACTTCAGCATTATTTTTTAAAAACAAGAATAAAGCATTTGAAGTCTTTAGATGATTAGTAAACCTAATGTAACTCGAAAAGGTACTACTTTTAAGTAGGAAACTTATTTACTATAAAAATTAATTTGAAAATTAAAATTTTAAAGCATTTTCCAAAGAATTAGGCACAAAGCAATACTTTTCATTAGCTTATTCTCTTTTTTAATGAAGTATTATTTTATTATTTGATGGTGCTACCAAATTACATTATTAATTTAACATGTTATTATTGTTGTCACATCATTCTACACGAGGGTTAAGATCCTAAACATATTAGTTACATACTAACCTACATCTCACAAATGAAAGAATAGATAGATGGAAGAGCTCTAATGTAAATGTCAACTATAGATTATAGAACAATAATGTATTAGTACAACGGAGTACTTGTCTAAATAATGTTAAGTTTATATCATTAAAAAATGAAAATGATGTTGACCTCTTAAATAAAGAAAATCGAATGAATAGTATGCCAAACAATTTCTACATTAATGGTGGTACAAAGGCTACAATCCATCATAAAAGCATTGATTAGACAATTTTAATTTCAATTTGAGGCACATGGTGAAAATGCATTGTTGTGAGAAGTGGTGTAAAGATCAGTAACTTCGATGAGACAAAAGTTAGAGACCTACTCATTTGATGGGTTTCAAATAGGAATGATGCTAGAAGCATCACATACATATTGAAATAAACCACCAATGTGACAACAAATTAATAACTATTCCCAAAATTAGGGTGAAACATTGTCTAATATATAGATAATAGAAAACATTGTACATGTCTATGATAGCATAATTATAGTTATTGATTTTGAATATCATCATTCTTATCATCCTGTTTGATCACACTTTAGGTCTTGTATGACCTTCAAATGTAGGGCAATCATGATTTTTAAATAGTTGTTATGACCCTACATT
This sequence comes from Vanilla planifolia, assembly GCA_023846275.1. Classification (NCBI taxonomy): domain Eukaryota; kingdom Viridiplantae; phylum Streptophyta; class Magnoliopsida; order Asparagales; family Orchidaceae; genus Vanilla; species Vanilla planifolia. Next base: position 35,101 of record JAIUJO010001900.1, read on the forward strand.
CTTGGTTATGAAGTTCCATTAATCTACTATAGATATCTTTGCTTGTCTCATTGATTTTTCAAAATTTCATGTTCATTTTCTTCTTTATCTAAATGTGATTCATTCTAAATAATTGCATGATCATTAGCAAATTTTGATGACTTTATTGTTTTCACATGCCTATAATTTTGCATTTGTCTTTAACCATATTTCAGTTTCAAATTTCATTAGTTTTTATGGTCTGGATAGATTCTCCATTATCAGAATATTGATGGTCATTGTGGCCATTCTCACACATTATGCTCTGGCTTTCCCCAGGATTTATTAAGAGTTGCACATGATTTTATTCTTCCTCTTATTGATACTTCTAATTGGTAGAGGTACTATTAACTGTGGCATTTTCTTGAGCATAAGTTTTAGTTGTCTTCAATATATTAATTGATAGCATGTGTTCCTACTAACAACATTGACTACAATATAGAGGAAGATTATTGCATAAAATATTCTACCAAAAATTCAATTAACAAGTTGACTTCAATGCATACTCTTTCAACACGTGGTTGAGTTAAACGTAATATTTTGACATCAATTTTTAGTGTCTTTCCAATTACAAATGCAATTGAATACAATGCTACCTTATTAAATGAATGGATAGATAAGTGTTATCAAGACAATTAGATAGTGACAAGTGATCAGCATTTCAATGTCACCTATGTTCCATGATTTGTGTAATCAGTAGTCGAGGAAGTCGTGAGCCATATTAGATCTAAAAAGAGTTTATATGTTCTCCAAAGAAAAAATTTTAACTTCACTCAAAAAAACTTTTGTTTTACTAATTTCCACATGGATTCCATGATGATCCACTTGTATCACAATTTAACTGTTAGAGTGTGTTTGATTGCACTACCACCTTCTTGATTTCAACTTCCTTAAATATTATTTTTTGTTCAACTTAAATATGGTGGGTAATTTCATTATAATTGTGTTTTGCTCAATTGGACCACCATGCAATTCTATAATAGATGATTAAGAGAGGGAATTCCCCATAAACATGTCATTGTGCACATTCCTTGGAAAGAATGACCAAGTGCTAATAATTGGGATTTTGGTGTGCTTCTGAATGATGTTAATGTTTGATTCATTACTATGTCCATTGGTGCCTCTCCCTTAATGTCATGGAAGGTTTACTAGCTTTAGTTCCTTCTTGGATGTACTATGCTAAATAAAAATTTAAAAGTTCATTGATTTTTCAACATCTATAGCAATCACCCATGATCCATCTCAAGTTACCCAATTTTTAAAATCCTTTATCTATTGTCAATTGAAAATTACCTATCATCATTATGCTATAATCATAACAAAATAAATTAGTAAAACGAAATAATAGAACAAGAAAAGATATCATAAGGGCTCTATTACGTCAATATAACTTTCTTAAATACCTTTGGAATAAAAACATGAACATAGCCTAAACATTTTATATTAAATTTTAATGCAACAATTTATTGAGGTGATCTCAAATTTTTTATGGAATAATAAAATGTAAAAAATTCCTTATCATGAAGAGTTTAGCTGTACGTGCTACACATTAATATATCATATTTAACAAAAACTAGTTTTTTCTTAGCACAATGAATGATGAAACGAATGAGCTAATAAATAATGAGATGGTTGATAAATGAAAAATGGGTGTTAGCACATCTCAAAGATTACATATCTAATCCAATTGATTTTCCTAATCACAATTAGTGATTGAAACTAAATAATTCCCATATAACAAAAAGCAGAAACTTCAAAACAATTAGTGATCAACCATTCAAATTGATCATGGGTTTTCATAAAACATCATTCTAGCTAATCAATATTATTGATTGGTGGAGTCCTTGGAGATTTTTGGAGGAGCTTACTTGAATCAATATTTTGTAGAAGTACAAAACACTAATTAGAATAAAGACAAGCACAAATTTTAAAGGGGATCTTGAAATCATTTGTGAGGAGGAGGAAATTGGAAAGATGGTAGCTAATTTTTGGATTGCACTAACTAGACAATTTTCATATAGGATATCTATCATGGAATTTATATGAAATGTTTTTCAATGATTGGGTTTTAAAATATGGTCAAATTTAGTTCTTAAGAAAATTGATGCAATTCTCTCTCACCTCATATAAAATATTACTTCCTCCTTTGCATGTTCCATAGGTCTTGGAACGGTCATGAATTCTTGATGAGAGTTTTATATTTGAATGTAGAATTTCACCTCAACACTGACTCATCACTTGCTTCTTTCTTGATTTCATTAGAGAACATATTTATACACATAGTTCACAATGCAATAGGACAATCATATTAGGGAAAACACTAAAGGTGCATGTCTCTACTTTGAATTAAGTCAACCATATGTTGTTGGGGTTTGGGTGCAAATGAATTTTCTTAAGGAACTCTCCAAATCCACTAGAATTACTCAAAATGGTATCAACTTTTCTTGATCTTGTTAAAAGATCCAATTTGGCAACCTACCACTTTATTATAGCTAATGTTGTGAAATTATGTTGTAAGGAACGAACCTATAAACATAATAAAATAAAACTAGAAACACAAGGAAAAGTGTTGTAAATAATCCTCCTATTAGTCAGCAAGATCAACAAAGAGATGAGGACCCCAATGTGTAATCCATTAGAAAAATTAACTACTAAATTTTGGATCATGTAGACGTATGATTTCATTCTCAATATTAAGTTCAATAAATGATATTTTCATTATAGGATTTTGTCAATTTAATATTATATGTCATTGAAAAAGAACACTACATACAAACTTTGTTTCCATCAATTTGAGATTGAGAATGTAACTCATCAAGATAATGGGTTATTATTATATCTAAAAACAATAGCTCAACAAATAACACAATATCCATTAGAAATTCAACTTTTCCAAAATTTCAGGACAAAATTTCATGTAGAAGGAATAAAATCAAGTCAAATATTTATTGAACATGATGGGCTTACTTCTTTTTGATAAAAAGATCAAATAAGAGAGCAAAGAATGGTACTGAGAAATGCAATGGTTTGAAAGAAAATTTTAGAATTATTAGAATAATATGAATTAATAAAAATTATGAGTATACAATGTTATTATATTTATCATTAAGGGAGCATAGAACCTTAAACCTTTTCCTAAACCAAATATATTACTTAACCAATGAAACAGTGCTAATTTCTTTGCTTGGACAAATGGCTCTTGTTTAGAAATTATGTAATTTAACAATTACTCAATGTTATAAACATGAAATCATTAATTAGTCTTACAAAGTTTTGGTACTATTCAAACATAGCATCCAATGCAATACTCTACCTATGGGTTATTAAATGTCTCCATCCATCTACATGTAATTAGAAAAGATCACCAATGAACTTCTAATTTGAAAATTATTTATAGCAAATGTACAAGAACTCAAAGAAGTTTTTTTGTAGAGAATGTATGACAAAATTGCAAAAAACCTGGAAGTCTCATGGCTCATTAAGAGAGGATTTTAATGTTATTGTATCGATACTTGAATACAAGGAGCTTCAACTCTTAATCTTATTGCAATTAATAAATTTATAGATTGCTTAAATCAATGTAGAATATTTGAACTCCTACAAAGGGTTTCTAAATTTACCAAGGTTTGGAAAACAAAAGATTAATTGGTATGGAAGAATTTTGATAAGTTGGCAAATAAAGATTTGCTTGAAGCTAACTCAATTGAAATTGTTGAACATCTTTGTTGAGTGGTGTCAATTCTTTATGCTCCTTTGCTTAACCTTTAATTGATGTACATCTCTCAACACATGCAATTTAAGTTCAAAAACATGTTGGTAGCACATTATTGTTTTTATTAAGTGGTAGAAAATAAATGTAAAATTTTTACACATCAAACTAAAATGTACGCTTTACCATTGAAAAGTAAAGGTCTTAATGAATACCTAAAGTAATGCAATATAAGATTTCATGTTATTTAAAAATTTTAAGAGTGTCAATGAATAAGTAGGAATTAGAGTAAAGCAATTCCTAGAATGTGGCTTAGAAGAGGATAAGATAAAGTTTAAATGTGGCTAATCAGCAACTTTTGGAAGAAGTAAGATATGATGAAATTTATTGAAGCCAAACATAATAGAAATAAGGCTAAAAGAATTCAATTAAATAAAAAAATTCATGCTTTCGTGAAAAAAAAATATGAAAAAGCTTCACATTAATGATATTAAAGACTATTATGGCCTTAAGATGTTAGGTCCAGAGTAGTAGTAGATGAAGAAGAACAAAAGGAGTTGAAGGAGAAAAAGAGAAAGAAGAAGAAGAATAAGAAGAAAAAGAAGAAGAAAAAGAAGAAGAAGAAGAAGAAGAAGAAGAGAAGGAATAAGAAGAAGAAGAAGAAGTAGAAGAATAAGAAGAAAAGGAATAAGAAGAAGAAGAAGAAGAAGAAGAGGAAGATGATGATGAGTAAGAAGAAGAAGAAGAAGAAGTAGAAGAGGAGGAAGAAGAAGAAGCTGAAGAAGAAGAGAAAGAAGATAATGAAGAAGAAATAAAAGAAGAAAAAGAAGTATAAGAAGAAGAAGAAAAAGAAAAGAAAGAGGAAGAAGAACAAGAAGTGGATGAAGAGAAGGAAGAAGAAGAATAAAAAGAAGTAGGAGAAAAAGTAGAATGTGAAGAAGCAGAATTAGTTGTAATACAAGTAGTAAAAGAAGAAGAAGAAGAAGAAGAAGAAGAAGAAGAAGAAGTGAAGAAGAAGAAAGGAGAAGAAGAAGAAGAAGAAGAAGAAGAAGAAGAAGAAGAAGAAGAAGAAGAAGAAGAAGAAGAAGAAGGGGAAGTATAAAAAGAAAAAGAAGATGATGAAGGAGAAGAAAAAGAGGAAGAGGAACAAAAGAAGAAGAAGAAGAAGAAGAAGAAGAAGAAGATGATGATGATGAAGAAGAAGGAGAAGAAGAAGAAGAAGAGGAAGAAAAAGAATAAGAACAAGAAGAAGAAGAAGAAAATAAAGAAGAAGCAGAAGATGAAGAAGAAGAAGAAGGGGAAGAAGAATAAGAATAAGAAGAAGAAGAAGAAGAAAAAGAAGAAGTTGAAGAAGAGGAAGTTGATTAAGAGGTAAGAGGAGGAGGAGAAGAAGAAGAAGAAGAAGAAGGAGAACAAGAAGAAGAAGGAGAAGATGAAGAAGAAGAAGAAGAACAAGAAGAAGAAGATGAAGAAGAAGAAGAAGAAGTGGAAGAAGAGGAGGAAGAAGAAGAAGATGGAGAAGAAGTAAATGAAGAAGAAGGGTAGGAAGAAAAAGATGAATATGATGATGAAGAAGAAAAAATGATGAAGAAGATGGAGTAAAAGAAAAAGAAAAAGGTGTAGAAGAAGGAGTAGTAGAAGGAGAAGAAGAAGAAGAAGAAGAAGAAGAAGAAGAAGCAGAATAACAAGAAGATGAGAGGAAGGAGAAGAAGAAGAAGAAGACATAGAAGAAGAAGAAGAAGAAGAAAAGGAAGAGGAAGAAGAAGGAGAAGGGGAGGAAGAAGTAAAACAAGAATGAGAAGAAAAAGAAGAAGAAGAAGAAGACCAGGAAGAAGAAGAAGAAGATGAAGAAGATGACGAGGAGGAAGAAGAAGAAGAAGAGGAAGAGGAAGAGGAAGATGAAGATGAAGATGAGGAAGAAGAAGATGAGGGGGAAGAAAAAGAACAAGAAGAATAAGAAGAAGAAGATGAAGAAGAAGAAGAAGAACAAAAAAAAAGAAGTAGAAGAAGAACAAGAAGAAGAAGAAGAAGAAGAAGAAGAGGATGAAGAAGAAGAAGGAGAAGAACAAGAACAAGAACAAGAAAAAGAAGAAGAAGAAGAAGAAGAAGAGGAAGAAGAAGAAGGAGAAGTAGAAGAAGAAGAAGAAGTCAAAGAAGAAGAGTAAGAAGAAAAAAAAAAGAAGAAGAAGAAATAGAAGATGATGAAGAATAGGGAGAAGGAGAAGAAGATGAAGAAGAAGAAGAAGAAGAAGAAGAAAAATTAGAACAAAAAGAAGAAAAAGTAGAAGAAGAAGAAGTAGAACGTGAAGAAGAAGAAGAAGAAGAAGAAGAAGAAGAAAATGAAGAATAAGAAGAAGAACTAGAAAAATAAGAAGAAGTGCTAGACAAATAAGAAAAAGATAGATAAGAAGAATGATAAGAAGAAGAAGATGAAGAAGGAGAAGAAGAAGAAATGTGGAAGTAGAAGAAGAAGAAAAAGTAGAAGAAGAAGAAGAAGAAGAAGAGGAAGAAGAGCAAAAAGAAGAAGAAGTTGAAGGAGAAGAAGATGAAGAAGAAAAAGAAAAAAAGAATAACAAGAAGAAGAATAAGTAGCAAAACAAGAGGAAGAAGTAGAAGAAGAATAAGAATAAGAAGAAGAAGAAGAAGATGCTGAAGAAGAAGAGCAAGAAGAAGAAGAAAATGAAGAAGAAGAAGAAGAAATAGAAGAAGAAGAACTAGGAGAAAAAGAAGAAATTTAAGAGGAAGAAGGAGAAGAAGAAGAAGAAGTAGCAGTAGTTGTAGTAGTAATAGTAATAGAAGAAGAAGAAGAGAAGGAGGAGGAAGATGATGAAAAAGAAGAAGAAGGTGATGAAGAAGAAGAAGAGGACGAAAAAGCTCAAGAAGAAGAGGAAGAAAAAGAGGAGGAAAAAGGAGAAGATTGAGAAGAAGGAGAAGGTTCAGAAGTAAGTAGAATAACAAGAAGAAGAAGAAGAAGAAGGAGGAGAAGAAGAAGTAGAAGAAGAAAAAGAATGAAAAGAAGAAGAAGAAGAAGAAGGGGAAAAAGAAGGAAAATTAGTATAAGAAAAAATGAAGTAGAAGAAGAAGACGAAGAAGTTGTTGAATAAGTAGAAAAATATGAAGAGAAGAAGAAGAAGAAGAGGCAGAAGAAGAAGAAGAGGAAGAAGAAGAAGTAGATGAAAAAGAAGAAGAGCAAGAGGAAAAAGACGAAAAAAAAGAAGAAGTATAAGAAAAAAAGAAGAAAAAGGAGGAGGAGAAGAAGAAGAAGAATAAGAAGTGCAAGAAGAAGAAGAAGAAGAAGAAGAAGAAGATGATGATGATGATGAAGCAAAAGTAGAAGAAGAAGAAGAAGAAGAAGAAGAAGAAGAAGAAGAAAAAATGTAAAGCAAGTTGAAGAAGTGAAAGAAGAAGAAGGAGAGGGGAGAAGAAGAGGAAGAAGAACAAGAAGAAGAAGAAGAAGAAGACGACAATGAAGAAGAATGAGAAGAAAAAGAAGAAGAAGATGAACAAGAAGTAGGAGAAGAAGAAGGTGAAGAAGAAGAATTTGAAGAAGAGGAGAAGAAGAAGAAGAAGTGGTGGTAGAAGAAGAGGAAGAAAAATAAGATGTTGAAGAGGAAGAAGGAGAAGATGAAGAAGAAGATGAAGAAGAATGAGAAAAAGAAGAAGAAGAAGAGGAAGAAGAAAGGAAAGGAGAAGATGAAGAGGAAGAAGAAAGGAAAGTAGAAGATGAAGAGGAAGAAGCTAAAGAAGAAGAGGAGGAATAAGAAGAGGAAGAAGAACAAGGAAAAGAAGAAGAGGAAGACATAGAAGAATGAGAACAATGTGAGGAAGAAGAAGAAGAGGAAGAAGAAGTAAGAGAAGAAGAAGAAGAAGGTGAAGAAGAAGAATGAGACGAAGAAGAAGAAGAAGAAGAAGGAGAAGAAGAAGCACAAGAAGAAGAAGAAGAAGAAGAAGAAGAGGTAGTTGAAGAAGACAAAGAGGAAAAAGTGGAAGAAGGAGAAGAAGAAGAAAAAGGTGAAGAAGAGGAGGAAGAAGAAGAAAACGGTGAAGAAGAAGAAGAAGATGATGAAGAAGATGAAGAAGAAGGAAAGGTAGAAGAACAAGATGAAGAAGAAAAAGAATGAGAAGAGTAAGAAGGCAAAGAAGTAGAAGGATAAGAAGAAGAAGGAGAAGGAGAAGAAGAAGAAGATGGAGGAGGAGGAGGAGCAGAAGCGAAAGAAGAAGATGATGGGGAAGAAGAAGGAGAAGTAGAAGAAGACAAAAAACTAGAGGAGGAGGAAGAAGAAGAAGAAGAAGAAGTAATATGAGGAAGATGAAGACGAGGGAGAAGAAGAAGAAGAAATGGAAGATGAAAAAATGAAGAAAAAGAAGAAGAAGAAGAAGCAGGAAAAGTAGAAGAAGGTTAAGATAAAGAAAGAGAAGTAGTAGTTGTAGTAGTATTTGTTGTAATAGTATTAGACGAAGAAGAAGAAGCAAATGAAGAAGAAGAAGAAGAAGAGGATGTACAACTTGAAGATGAAGAAGTAGAAGAAGCAGAAGAAGTAAGAGGAATAAGAAGAAGAAGAACAAGGGGAAGAAGAAGAAGAAGAAGATGAAAAAGAAGGAGGAGGAGAAGTCGGAGAAGAAGAAAAAGAAAAGGAATAATATAAAGAAGAAGAAGAAGAATTAGAAGAAAGAAGTAGAAGAATAAGAAGGAGATGCAGAGGAAGTAAGAGGAGGAGGAGGAGAAGAAGAAGAAGAAGAAGAAATAAAAGAAGCAGTAGAAGTAGAAGAAGCAGAGTAGGATGAAGAAGAAGAAGAAGAAGAAGAAGAGGAAGCAGAACGAGAAGACGAAGAAGGAGAAGAGGCAGAAGAAGAAGAAAAGGAAAAAGAAGAAGAGAAGGAAGAAGAAGAAGAGAAAGAAGAAGAAGAAGAAGAAGAAAGTTAAAGAAAAAGTAGTAGTAGTAGTAGTTGTAGAAGAAGTGGAAGAAGAAGAAGAAGAAGAAGAAGAAGTTGAAGAAAATGAATAAGAAAAAGAAGAAGAAGAAAAAGAAGAAGAAGAAAAAGAAGTTGAACAAGAGGAAGTTGATTAAGAGGTAAGAGGAGGAGAAGAAGAAGAAGAAGAAGAAGAAGAGAAAGAAGAAAAAGAAGAAGGTGAAGAAGAAGAAGAAGATGATAAAGAAGATGAAGAAGAATGAAAGGTAGAAGAACAAGATTAAGAAGAAGAAGAATGAGAAGAGTAAGAAGGCAAAGAAGTAGAAGGATAGAAGAAGCAGGAGAAGCAGAAGAAGAAGAAGGAGGAGGAGGAGGAGCAGAAGAGGAAGAAGAAGATGATGGGGAAGAAGAAGGAGAAGAAGAAGAAGAAGAAGAAGAAGAAGAAGAAGAAGAAGAAGAAGAAATATGAGGAAGATGAAGAAGAGAGAGAAGAAGAAGAAGAAGAAGAAGAAGAAGAAATGGAAGATGAAAAAAAGAAGAAAAAGATGAAGAAGAAGAAGAAGAAGAAGAAATAAAAGTAAGAAGAAGAAGAAGAAGCAGGAAAAGTTGAAGGTTAAGATAAAGAAAGAGAAGTAGTAGTTGTAGTAGTGTTTGTATTAATTGTATTAGAAGAAGAAGAAGAAGCTAATGAAGAAGAAGAAGAAGGGGATGTACAACTAAAAGATGAAGAAGTAGAAGAAGCAGAAGAAGTAAGAGGAATAGGAAGAAGAAGAAGAACATGATGATGAAAAAGAAGAAGGAGGAGAAGTAAGAGAAGAAGAAAAAGAAAAGGAATAATATAAAGAAGAAGAAGAAGAATAAGATGGAGAAGTAGAAGAAGAAGGAGGAGGAGTAGAAGAAGAAGAAGAAGAAGGGGAAGAAGAAAAAGAAATAGAAGAAGAAGAAGAAGAAGAAGAAGGAGAAGAAGAAATAAAAGAAGTAGTAGTAGAAGAAGAAGCAGAGTAGGAAAAAGAAGAAGAAGAGGAAGTAGAACAAGAAGAAGAAGAAGGAGAAGAGGTAGAAGAAGAAGAGAAAGAAGAATAAGAAGAAGTGGAAGAAAAAGTAGTAGTAGTAGTAGAAGAAGAAGAAGAGGAAGGAGAAGAAGAAGAAGAAGAAGAAGAATAAGAAGTTGAAGAAAATGAATAATAATAATAAGAAGAAGAAAAAGAAGAAGAAGAAGAAGAAAAAGAAGAGAAGGAAGAAGAAGAAGAAGAGTAAGAATAAGAATAAGGGTAAGGATAATAATAATAAGAAGAAAAATAAGCACAGGAATAATAAGAAGACGAAGAGAAAGAATACGAAGAAGAAGAAGAAGTAGAAGTTGAAGAAGACGAGAAAGAAGATAAACAAGAAGTTAAAGAAGATGAGATAGAAGAAGAAGAAGAAGAAGAAGAAGAAGAAGAAGAAGAAGTAAGAGGAAGAAGAAGAGGAAGAAGAAGAAGAAGAAGAAGAGGAAGAAGAAGAAGAAAAAGAAGAAGAACAAAAAGAAGAAGTAAGAGAAGAAGAAAAAGGTGAAGAAGAAGTGCTTACAGTAATAGTGGTAGTAGTAGAAGAAGAAGATGATGATGATGTTGAAAAAGAAGAAGAAGGGTAAGAATGACAAGAAGAAGAAGAAGAATAAGAAAAAGAAGAAGAAAAGAAGAAGAAGAAGAGAAGAAGAAGAAGAGGAAGAAGAAGAGGAAGAAGAAGAAGAAGATGATGATGATGATGAAAAAAAGAATTGGAAGTGGAAGAAGGAGAAGAAGATGATGGGAAAGAAGAACAAGAGGATGAGGAACAAAAGAAGAAGAAGCAGAAGAAGAAGAAGAAGAAGAAGAAGAAGATGATGATGATGAAGATGAAGAAGAAGGAGAAGAAGAAGAGGTGGAAGAAAAAGATTAAGAAGAAAAAAGAAGAAGAAAATGAAGAAGAAGAAGAAGATGGAGAAGAAGATGAGGAGGAGGAAGAAGAAGAAGAAAAGAAGAAGTAGAAGAAGGAGAAGAAATCATTGAAAAAGAAGAAGTAGAAGTAAGAGCAATCAGAAGAAATGAAGAAGAAAAGTAGAAGAAGAAGAATATAAAGGAGGAGAAGAAGAAGTAGATGATGAAGAATGAGAAAAGAAGAAGTAGCAGAACAAGGAGAATAAGAAGAAGAAGAAGAAGATGATGATGAAGATGATGAATGGGTGGAAGAAGAAGAAGAAGTAGAAGAAGAAAAAGAAGTAGAAGAAGAAGAAGGACATGATGATGATGATGTTGAGGAAGAGGAAGAAGAAGAAGAAGATGATGATGGACATGATGATGTTGTTGCTGAAGAAGAAGAAGAATAAGAAGAAGAAGTAGATGATGATGAAGAAGAAGAAGAAATTGAAGAGAAAGAAGAAGTTGTAGAAGTGGAAGAAGAAGAAGAAAAAGAAAAAGATGCAAAAGGAAAAGAAGAAGAAGAAGAGGTAATAGTAGTAGTAGAAGTAGAAGAAGAGGTAGAAGAAGAAGAAGAAGAAAAAGAAAAAGAAGAAAACAAAGAAGAAAAAGAATTAGTTAAGAATAAGAATAAGAAGAAAAAGAAAAGAAGAAGAAGAAGAAGAAGAAGAAGAAGAGGAAAACGAAGAAGAGGAAGAAGGAGAAGAAGAAGATGAAGAAGAAGTTGAAAAAGAAGAAGAGGCAGAAGAAGAAGAAGACGAAGAAGAAGAAGAACATATGAAGAAGAAGAAGAAGAAGAAGAAAAAGGTGAAGAAGAATAAGGAGAAGAAGGAGAAGGAGAAGAAGAAGAAGAAGAAGAAGAAGAAGAAGAAGAAGAAGAGAGGAAGAAGAAGAAGGGGAAAAAGAAGGAGAAGAAGAGGAAGAAGAAGTAGAAGAATAAGAATATAAAAAAGAAGAAGAAAAATAGGCAGAAGAAGGAGAAGAAGAAGGTGAAGAAGGAGAAGAAGAACTACAAAAATAAGAAGTGCTAGAAAAATAAAAAGAGGAAGAATAAGAAGATGAAGAAGAAGAAGAAGAAGAGAAAGTAGAAAAAGAAAAAGAAGAAGCTGAAGAAAAAGTAGAAAAAAAAGAAGAAAAAGAAGAAGAAGAAGAAGTAGATGAAGAAGAGGAAGAAGAAGAAGATGAAGAAGATGAAGGAGAAGAATATTAAGAAGAAGAAAAAGAAAAAACAGAATAAGAAGAAGAATAAGACAAAGAAAAAGAAGAATACAGAGAAGAGTAAGTACTAGAAGAAGAAGAAGAAGAAGAAGAAGACGAATAAGAGGATGAAGATGAAGAAGAAGATGCCAAAGAAGAAGAGGAAGAATGAGAAGAAAAAGAAGTAAGAGAAGGAAGAAGAAGAAGAGTAAGAAGAACAAGTAAATGAAGAAGAAAAAAATTGAAGAAGAAGAAGAAGAACTAGAAGAAGAAGCAGGGGAAGATGACGAAGGAGGAGGAGAAGAAGTAGTAGTAGTAGTAGTAATAGGAGAAGAAGAAGAAGAAGAAGAGGAAAAAGAGTAAGAAGAATAATAATAATAAGAAGCAGTAGAAGTTAAAGGAGAAGATGAGGAAGAAGAAGCAGACTAGGAAGAATAAGAAGAAGCAGAAAAAGAGAAGAAGAAGAAGAGGAAGAAGAAGAAGGAGAAGAAGAAGAAGTAGAAGAAGAATACGGTGAAGATGAATAAGTAGAAGAAGTATTAGTAGTAGTAGTTGAAGAAGAAGAAGCAGAAGAAGAAGAAGAAGAAGAAGAAAAACAATACGAATAGGAAGAAGAAGAAGAAGAAGA
>JAIUJO010001900.1:52500-57500 GCA_023846275.1 Vanilla planifolia
GAGGAATTAGAAGAAGAAGAACAAGGGGAAGAAGAAGAAGAAGAGGAAGAAGGAAGAGCAAAAGAAAAAGAATAAGATAAAAAAAAAAGAAGAAGGATAAGAAGAAAGAAGAAGAAGAATAAGAAGGAGAAGAAGAATAAGAAGGGGAAGAAGAAGTAGAAATATAAGAAGAAGAAGAAGAAGAAGAACGAGAAGAATAAATAAAAGTAGTAGAAGAAGAAGAAGCAAAATAGGAGGAAGAAGAAGAAGAAAAGGATGATGAAGAAGAAGGAGAAGAAGTTGAAGAAAAAGTAGTAGTAGTAATTGTTGTAGTAGTAGTAGTAGAAGAAGAAGAATAAGAATAAGAAGAAGAAGAATAATAAGAAGTTGAAGAAAATGAATAAGAAGAACAAGAAGATGAAAAAAGAAGAAGAAGAAGAACAAAAAAAGAAAAACAAGAAGAAGAAGAAGAAGAAGAAGAAGAAGAAGAGGAAGAAGAAGAAGATGAAGAATAAGGAAAAGAATAATAAGAAGACGAAGAGAAAGAATACGAAGAAAAAGAAAAATAATAATAATAATAATAATAAGAAGAAGAAGAAGAAGCCGAAGAAGAAGAGAATGGAGATAAGGAAGAAGATAAAGAAGATGAAATAGAAGAAGTAGAAGAAGAATAAGAAGAAGAACTAAGAGGAAGAAGAAGAAGAGGAAGATGAAGAAGAAGAAGAAGAAGAACAAAGAGAAGAAGTAAGAGAAGAAGAAAAAGGTGAACAAGAAGTACTTGTTGCAGCAATAGTACTTGTTGAAGAAGAGGAAGATGATGATGATGTTGAAAAAGAAGAAGGGTAAGAATGACAAGAAGAAGAAGAAGAAGGAGGAGAAGAAGAAGAAGAGGAAAAAGAAGAGGAGGAAGAAGAAGTAGAAGAAAAAGGAGAAGAAGAAAAGAAGAAGAAAAAGAAGAAGAAGATGAGGAAGAAGAAAAGGAAGAAGAAACAAGATGAAGAAGAAGAAGAAGAAGAAGTAGAAAGAAAAAGAAGAAGAAGAAGAAGTAGATGAAGGGGAAAGAGAAGAAGGTGAAGGAGAAGAAGAAGAAGAAGAAGAAGAAGAAGTAGAATAAGAAGGGGAAGAAGAAGAAGAAGAAGAAGAAGAAGTTGGATAAGATGAAAAATAAAAAAGGAGAAGAAGAAAAAGATGGAGAAGAAGAAGAAGAAGAAGAAGAAGAAAAAAGGAGATGGAGAAGAAGAAGTAAGAGAAGCTGAACAAGAAGAAGAAGTAGGAGGAGAAAGAGGTGATGAAGAAGAAGAAGAAGAAGATGAATAATAATAATAATAATAAAAAGAAGCAAAAAGATGAAGAAGAAGAAAAAGAAGAAGAAGAAGAAGGAGAAGAAGAAATGAAGGAGAAGAAGAAGAAGAAGAAGAAGAAGAAGTTGAAGAAGAAGAAGAAGAAGGAGAAAAAGGAGGAGGAGGAGGAGAAGAAGAAGAAGAAAAAGAAGTTAGAAGAAGAAGATGGAGAACAAGGAGGAGGAGGAGAAGATGAAGAAGATGAGGAAGAAGAAAAAGCAAGAGAAGAAGAAGAAAAAGATGAAGAAGAGGAAGAAGAAGAAGAAGAGAAGAAGAAGAAGAATTAAGAGAACTTGAAGCAAAAAAAAACAAGAAAAAGAGGAAGTAGAAGAAGGAGAAGAACAAGCAGAAGCAGAAGATCAAAGAGGAGTAGAATGAGAAGAAGAAGAAGGATGACGAAAAGAAGAAGACAAAGAAGTAGTAGAAGAGGAATAAGAGGAAGAAGAAGAAGAAGAAGAAGAAGATGTTGAAGATGGAGACGAAGAAGAGGAAGAATAAGAAGCAAAATAAAGAAGAAGAAGAAGAAGCAAAAGGAGAAGAAGAAAAAGAAGAACGAGAAGAAGCAAAAGAAGAAGAAGAAGAAGATGATGATGAACAAGATGGAGAAGAAGAAGGAGTAGAAGAACAAGAAGTTGGAGAAAAAGACGAAGAAGAAGAAGATGGATAAGAGTTATAGTAATAATAAAAAGAAAGAGGAAGAAGAAAAAGAAGAAGAAGAAGAAGAAGATGGAGAAGATGAAAAAGGAGAAGAAGCTGAAGAAGAAGAAGTAGAGGAAAAAAAGAAGGAGAAGATGAAGAAGAAGCAGAAGAAGAAGAAGAAGAAGTGGATGAAGAAGAAGGAGAAGAAGGAGAAGAAGATGATAGAGAAAAAGGAGGAAAAGAAGAAGAAGAAGAAGATGAAGAAGAAGAGGAAAAAGAAGGAGAAAAAGAAGTAGGAACATATAATGCAAAAGAAAGAGAAGAGGAAGAAAAATTAGTAGAAAGAGAAGAAAAGGAAGAAGAAGAAGAATAAGAGAAGAAGAAGAAGAAGAAGAAGAAGAAGAAAAAGTAGGAGAATATAATGTAAAAGAAAGAGAAGAGGAAGAAAAAGAAGTAGAAGGAGAAGAAGAGGAAGAAGAAGAAGAATTAGAAGAAGAAGAAGAAGAAGAGGGAAGAAGAAGAAGAAGAAGAAGAAGAAGAAGAAGAAGAATAAGAAGAAGAAGAAGAAGAAGAAGAAGAAGAAGAAGAAGTGAAGAAGAAGAAGAGGAGGAGGAAGAAGAAGAAGAAGAAGATGATGATGATGATGAAGAAGAAAAAAAGAATAGGAAGTGGAAGAAGGAGAAGAATAAGAAGAAGAAGTTGATGAGAAAGAAGAACAAGTGGATGAGGAACAAAAGAGAAGATGAAGAAGAAGAAGATGATGATGATGATGAAGAAGAAGAAGGACAAGAAGAAGAAGAGGTGGAAGAAAAAGCATAATAATAATAATAAGAAGAAGAAGAAGAAAATGAAGACGAAGAAGATGAAGAAGAAGACGAGGAGGAAGATGAAAAAGAAGACAAAGAAAAGAAGAAGAAGAAGAAGGAGAAGAAGGCATTGAAAAAGAAGAAGTAGAAGTAAGTGGAATAAGAAGAAAATGAAGAAGAAGAAGAATATAAAGTAGGAGAAGAAGAAGATGATTGAGGAGGAGAAGAAGAAGTAGTAGAAGAAGGAGAATAAGACGAACAAGAAAAAGAAGAAGAAGAAGAAGAAGAGTAAGAAGATGATGAACAAATGGAAGAAGAAAAAGAAGTACAAGAAGAAGAAGAAGAAGAAGGACATGATGATGATGTGCTGAAGATGAAGAAGAAGAAGAAGAAGAGAAAGAAGGAAGAAGCAAAAGGAGGAGGAGAAGAAGGAGAAGAAGAAGAAGACGAAGTGGAAGAAGAAGATGAAGAAAAAGAGGTAGAAGATGATGAAGAGAAGATGAAGAAAAAGAGGTAGATGAAGAAGAAGAAGATGATGATTATGAAGAAGAAGAAGAAGAAGAAGAAGAAGTCATAGAAGAACAAGAAGAAAAAGAAGAAGAAGAATAAGAAGAATGAGAATATGAAAAAGAAGGAGAAGAAGAAAAAGAAGAAGAAGAAGAAGAAAAAAGAAGAAGAAGAAGAAGAAGGAGAAGAAGAAGAGAAGTAGAAGAAGAAGAAGAAGAGGTAGAAGAAGAAGAAGAAGTAGAAGAACAAGAAAAAGCACAAGAAGAGGAAGAGGAAGAAGAAGAAGTAGAAAAAGAAAGTGTGGAAGAAGAAAGAGAAGAACAAGAAGAAGAAGAAGGAGATGAAGAAAAAATGATGATGATGAAGAAGAAGAAATAGATGAAGAAGAAAAAAGGAGAAGAAGAAGAAAAAGAAGAAAAAGACGACGAAGAAGAAGAAGAAGAAGATGAAGAAAAAGAAGAAGTAGTAAGAATAAGTAAAAGAAAATGAAGGAGAAGAAGATGATGAAGAAGAAGAAGAAGAAAGAAGAAGAAGAAGAATAACATGGATAAGAAGAAGAAGTAGAAGAAGGCAAACTGAAGAAGAAAATGAAGCTAAAGAAGAAGAGGTAGAAGCAAAAGATGAAGAAGAACGACAAGGTGAAGAAGAAAAGGAAGAAGAAGAAGAAGAAGAAAGAAGAAAAAGAAGAATAACATGGATAAGAAGAAGAAGTAGAAGAAGGCAAAATGAAGAAGAAAATGAAGCTAAAGAAGAAGAGGTAGAAGCAAAAGATGAAGAAGAACAAGAAGGTGAAGAAGAAAAGGAAGAAGAAGAAGTAGATGAAGAAGAAGAAGAACTAGAAGAAGAAAAAGAAGAAGAAGAAAAAGGAGAAGATGAAGAAGAAGAAAATGAAGTAGTTTATTGTAGTAGTAATATTAGTAAGAGTAGAAGAAGAAGAAGAAGAAGAAGAAAGAAGGAGAAAAAGATGAAGAAGAAGAAGAAGAAGAAGAAGGAGAAGAGTAAGGTGTAGAAGAATAAGAAGGAGAAGAAGAAGAAGATGATGAAGAAGAAGAAAGAGAAGAAAAGGCTTTTAAAGAAGAAGAAAAAGAAGAAGACTATGTAGTAGGTGATGAAGAAGAACAAGAACAAGAAGTAGAAGTAAAAGGTAGAAGAAGAAGACGACGACGAAGAAGAAGAAGAGGAAGAAGAAGAAGTTGGAGAAGAAGAAGAAGAAGAAGATGAAGAAAGTGAAGAAGAAGGCGACGTAGTATTAGCTTTATTCATAGTAATAGAAGAAGAACAATATAATGATGAAGAGGAAGAAAAAAGAAGAAAAAGAAGAATTAGATAAAGAATAAGAAGAATAAGAAGAAGAAGAGGAAGAAGATGGAGAAGTAGAAGCTAAAGAAGAAAAAGAAGAAAAGATGACAAAGAAGAAGAAGGAGAAGAATAAGGAGGAGAAGGTAAAGAAGAAGAAGATTAAGATATAGAAGAAGAAGAAGTGCAAAATGAAGAAGTACAACCTAAAGAAGAAGATGAAAAATAAATTAGAAGAAGTAAAAGGAATAATAAGAAGAAAATGTAGCAGAGGAAGAAGAAGAAGATGAAGAAAATGAAGAGAAGAATAAGAAGAAGTAGAAGGGGATGTAGTATCAATAGTAGTAGTAGAAGAAGAAGAAGAAAGAGATGAAGAATAAAAAGAAGTAAGAAGAAGAAGAAGAAGAAGAAAAGGAAGAAGAGAAAGAAGAAG